>JAPDEQ010000063.1:0-176908 GCA_027569205.1 Aspergillus kassunensis
ATCTTATCTATCCTATCTTATCTTAAATTTTGATATTTTAATATCAGAAATTTTAGTTATATATCAAAATATCATATCAAAAAAATATTCCTATATCAATATCATATCAAAAACTTTTCTAATATATCAATATCATATCAAAAAAAATTCTGATATATCAAATATCATATCAAAATTTTTTTTCTATATCAAATATCATATCATATCAAAAAATATGATATGATATGATATTTGATATTGATATATCATATCAAACGGTCAGCCTAATCTGGGCCTCAATTAGTTAGTTAGTTAGTTAGATTTCCAATCTATTTTTTTTTAATATTCTAGTATCATAGTGTTTTATATCCAGAAAATCAAGAAAAATCTAGGAATTACAAGTATATTAAAATCTCTTACTAATATCAATCCTAGCTAGAGTTATAGCCCTTTAAATATTTTCTCACTTTTACATACAATTTACTAGGTAAAGTCAGTTTTTTGAAAAAATAAAAAGTTCTAGTTTTTAAATAAAACTTATATAGATCTAATCCTAAAAATTCAAGGAATCTAACTAGCTAGGGTAGCCTAAATAATATTAAAGGATAAGAAAGATATTAGTATTATTTTATTACTCCCTAACTATTATATATCCTTATATCAAAATATATTTAGAAAATTATAAAACATCTAGGGATTACAACTATATTAAAATCTCTTATTAATATTAATCCTAGTATAAGTTATACTACTTTTTAAAAAACCCTTATAATCTAGATCAAAACCTTGAATATAATATTCTAACTATAGAATCTTGACTTTTTATTATTATTATAGGATTATATAATATAAATCTAGACTAATATATATAGAAGTATTAGAACTCTTACTAATAAACCTAACTTATAATTTTTTATCAACTTAAAACCTTTATAAAAACCTTTCTAGTAATAATTAGAACTTTGGACCAATACTAAACTAAGTCTAATTAAATTCTCTATCTAAGCTAGTAATAAAATTTTATATAATCTCTTAACCTTCTATAGTTACCCTACGACCCCCAGCAATCTACCTTAGAAATTTTAAAAAATTTCGACACCTAAAAAAAATCAGGTATCTACCTAGTCCTTAGGTATTAACTTAGTACTAGGTATATACCTCAGGCAGCGTAGTGGCCTAATTAGGTCTAGACTACCCGCTGCTACCTTGCTTGGCATACCCTAATAAAAAATCTGTACTAAAATTGATCTCCCCCAAGTCCTTCCTAATTAGGTCGGATCTGACTTTTAATATAATAAAGTACTAGTGAAATTAGGTTAGATTTATAAATCTTTTTAAATAATTCAAAAATATTAAGTATAGCCAAAGTTATAGCTGTTTCAATTTTACCCTTACTTATTTTAGTAGATATATATATATATCCATGTCACCTATATAACCTTCCCTACTATTTTTTAAAATATAGAATATTAATATAGAAAACCTTTAATTTATTACTCTAGTATCTAGTATCTAGTATATAATTAATCTATATACCTTATAATAAGGATTAGTATATAAAAAATACTATTCTTCTAGTAAAATCTACTACTAATCCTAACTTATCACATTTTATTAACTTAAAACCCTTATAAAAACCTTTCTAGTAAGAATTAGAACTTGGGACCAAAACTAAACTAAATCTAATTAAATTCTCTATCTAATCTAAAAATAAAAAATCACGTGATCTGATACCTTTCCACAGTTACCCTACTACCCCCGGCAATCTACCTTAGAAATTTTAGAAATTTTGGATGCCTGAATTTTTCAGGCATCTAACTCGTCCTCAGGCATCCACTTAGTACTGGGCACGTGCCTCAGGCAACGTGGTGGCCTAATTGGGCTAGACTACCCGCTGCCAACCCGCCTTGGCATACCCCAACAAAAAATCCGTACCAAAATTGATCTACCCCAAGTCCTTCCTAATTCGGTTTAATCTGACTTTTAATATAATAAAGTCCTAGTGGATTAGAGTTAGATTTATAAATCTTAAAAAATAATTCAAAAATATTCACTAGAAAGGTTTTTACACGTGGGTTCCAGAATAGCCAGAACGCACGATTTAGGATTTCGATTTTACTATGAGAACCCTGAGGGTTCTGGGACGTAATATAGTTAGGTTATGGGCTAGCGAGCTACCAACCAGCGCCGAATGGCAGCAGTTTATACGGGATTGTGGGTATTGATGACACCTGGGCCTTTATTGGTCCGTAAACCATGAGTACGTGCCCCCACTTGTCATCGGGCTACATGAGCCACCGATCATTCCTCTAAGTTCCCACTCACGGATTCCTTGGCCTTTGGCCACAAAGGGCGAGCGAAAACAAGGGAAGACCAGCACGTATGGAATCCCCGATGAATTGCCGCAAGCAGGGTCCATTCGTCAAGTGACTCCGCCAAGTCACTCCGCTATCCCCAGGCGACGGTAGATACATGGAGGTAGAGTGGGCTACCAAACAAGGGGGGAACGCTGTTATTTGAGCCTTGTATTTGTAGACGGCTTGGCACGTCCAACAGCAAGCGACTTTGACAAGCATTTAAGCCGACCGTCTGCACCCCTTCACCTCTTCACCTCTGCTGTTCTGATTTTGATTATATCTCTAGCAAAAGGTTTCCGACAAGACCAAGTACTCTATTATCAAAATGCTGTACCCTACGATTCTGTCCTTCATCGCTCTCTTGAATCTCACTTCATCTGAACCCGTTTCCACGATCGTCCACGGTGATCAGGCAAGCGGTATCAACGTTTCCGCCGGAGGGGGAAACTTCGACGGAGATGCCTGGATTGACGAATTTCACTCGGACGACGAAATCACGATGGCAAACGTCGTATTTTCACCATCTGCACGAACCCACTGGCATACCCATGAGGGAGGGCAACTGCTCCGTGTCATCGCGGGATCTGGGTGGGTTTGTGACGAGGGTAGTGAGCCTGAGCATCTGATAGTAGGCGATATTGTTTGGTGTCCTCCAGGCATAACACACTGGCATGGAGCGGATAATGGAAGCTTTCTCATCCACCAAGCCATTGCCTATGGCTCCACAGAGTGGCTAGAGGCAGTCGCTGATGGGGAAACGAGTCAGACTGCTCATTCCGTCTGAATCCATCGAAAGACTATTTGGCACAGATGTTGGTGGAGGGGTGAAGCGGGCGATCCTGGCATATGACGGCTATTGAACTGAATGTGCAACTCTGAATCGAGCAGCCAGGGTACTAGCCAGTCAATATGCCGTGAGGAACGCTGGGAGAGTGATTGTACACCGTCACCAGACTTGTATTACGCAGTTGATTTTCAACCCCGAGTGGCTCAAGATGGATAGCCACTTGGTTAAGACTGCTTTTTCTATAATGATATTTCCGTTTGTTGCTCCAATCAGTATGCTACTAGGTGACACTTTAGTAAACTACGCCCCAACAGACCGTATTTTTATTTTTCGCTGGAATAAAAGACTGTACGATCCACCTTCTAACAGAGCTACAGGAATCTGGAGATTGTATTATTGCAGCTCCCAGATAGGGTCCCGTGGGGCATACAGGGAGTCGGATATCGACCTCCGGCGGTAGAACTATGCACGGCCACCGCGGTATTAAGAGGCGAGACCTGTGCCCTTCCAGCCTCTCCTAAAACCTCAATTCCACAGAGCCTGTAGATATTGTTCAACAAACAATGGCGCGCATTCCAGTGTTAGATATCTTCTCGCTTGCTGGCAAAACTGCCATTGTCACCGGGGGTTTAGTATACCCAGGATACTATACTTCATATCATGGTATAGTACTAATTGCTATCATAGCAACGGAACCCTAAATAGTAGAAATGAGCCGTGTGATGGCTGAGGCAGGCATAGATATTGTCGCCATTGTCTCGCCATGGGATCCAGCGGAACGAGAGTTGGAAGAGTCGATCCACGCGACTAGTCGGTTGCTACGAATATAGAGTACTAATATTAGGAATACTACGGCTCTGCGTACGTGTTTCGGCGATATCTAGAAGGACTCAATTATACCAGATATTCTATTAAACTTTTTGATAATTAATTAGCATGGAATAGTCGAAGAAATGACTGATAAGAGTATTAATCTAGTAAGTAAGCTAGATAAATTCCTTCTCAAGGGGTGACATGTCCTTACCAGCGTTTCTAACCCAGATATTTATTATGAATCTCAAGGGGCCGTATGTTGCGGCGCAGGAATTCAGGTCGTGGCTTTTGAATCTTAGGCGCCCAGGAAAGATCATCAATTTTGCCTCCTCGACAGCACGCCTCCTAATGACACATGTCTCTGCTTATGCCGCAGCCAAAGCCGGCGTACTCCAGATGACTCGCGCTATGAGCAATGAGTGGGCACTGGGAGATGGGGTACACCCTATGACTTCCGGGGCGTTGTTGTTTTCCTTAGTACCCCCGCTTCCGACTTTGTCACAGGGACCACTGTTGTCGTTGATAGGGGGTTGATGGTCCGTTAGTATGTAGCTACAATGCAGTATTATTGGCTGGGGGGTTGGAATTGCGAACTTGAGTAAGCAGAGGTCGCAAGGGACGATATTTACGTTGGCTCGTAGTTCAAAGCACCATCTAATGCTACAGCCAACAAACCAAATCCATTCTAACCACAAATAAATAATACTGAAGGCAAGATATAAGATAGACTATATAGTAAGAACTATACTATCTTTAATTATAAGTATACCAAGGGGGGCCGGGGCTAGATATAGTTTTATCCAAGTTTCTTACTCGCTCCTCGTCTAACTACAGCCTTAATGGGGATTCAGCCTTTGTCTAGATTTGCTAGGGCTAAGTTTACGTCGGTTATACTAGTGAAGCCAATACATAGTCCTAAAATAATATATAGTTCTAAAATAACGCGCAGTTCCCTGCCAAGACAACACATAGTTCTAAAATAACATGTAGTTCTTGCTAAGACAACACGTAGTTCCAAAATAACATGTAGTTCTTACTAAGACAACACGCAGTTCCAAAATGACGTGTAGTTCCCCGCCAAGACGACGCGCAGTTCCAAAACAACGCGCAGTTCCCCGCGCGGTTCCATGGGTACCCGGGAGGGGGGGGGGGGTGGCCGCGACGTCAGCATATGCAGACTTTGGACTTTTCAATCTAATGGGTGAGGATTCTGCGACGTCCAGAAAGCAGAGAAAATTGGGCCTCAACTAGTGGCGCTTTAGGGGTATATAGTTGAAGGTAAGCTAAGCTTGGAAAGAACGCGGCCTGGATTGAGCAGCTTACGCCCTGCCCCTGCGAATCTGCTGCAGGTAGTTGCTGAAGTAAATATATGGCGCGTGCGTCTGAATATAGCGATAGAAAGTCCTCTTTATCAATATGATTGTTGCCGGCGTTCATACGCTCTTCAAGAAAGTTTCTGTACGCCGCTTTAAGCGGGCCAAAGCATCTATATTTAGCGCAGCACCCCAAAGAAGGGGTGGGGTTGCTGCCCTAAGAGACAGGTAACTAACTATGGGCTTCTAAGATGGTCTAGCTCGACAGGCTGTATCAGGAGACTGTATCCACGAACCAGCCATGTTCCTCATTATACAGGTTGTATGGGGTCACACCAGTCAGAACGGGATATTTTTGCTGCTCATCCGTGACTGTGCAGTTGCCGGTTCCCTGCAAGCAATCGGCAATGAATTCAGCAACATGTTTGCCTTCGAAATAGGCGCCCTGTAAATAGCCGAAGAACTCCTGGCTCGTGGCCTCGCCGGCGAAGAAAAGATTTCCCACGTTCGCGCGCAAGTTTTGATGGGCCTGCAGACTAGTTGAGGGGGGCCAGTTGGAGTATGATCCATACGCCCTGATGCCGTTAGTGACACTCTGGACCAAGTGGTGCAGAAACCTACCAAGGAGTTTGTGTCCACCGCTTGTACCAAAGATGAGTTGGATCGGGGATCCACGGGCCGTACATCTTTCGTAAAACTTCCATAACTTCAGCCTGGGTTTGTTCAAATGACTGCGCCTCTACTCGGTATGACTGGTCATTTACGACCGTCGCGATCAGAAGACCAGATCCTTCTAACACACCCCGAAGGTCAAGGGGCTGAAATTCAGGATAGTACCCTCGGGTTTCAGGATCAGCATAGATGAGGTACTGAGCATTATCCCAGAAAGCCTCTGGAAATTGCATGAAGATCTTGGTGTATGTCCCTAGCTCGAAGCTATGTATAGCGGCTTTCTTCCAAGAAGGGAGCGGAGGGGCGAAGTCCACCACGTCCTTCTGGAGAACGCCCAGCGAGAAAGTCATAATAGCGTAATCGGCTTCGATGCAACCTTGGTTCGTCCTTACAGTCACAGAGTCCCGATTGTAGTCGACGCCCGTTACCTGCGTGTTCAGCCGTAGACGGCTGTCGTTATCCGCCAAAAATTGCGCCGCTTCCTCCCGAATGATAGTCGCAAAGCCACGCTGGTCATAAACGAAAAGGTTTTCCTCGGAGAAATAGTTGAAGGTGGCATTCTCAGCAACGGAGGTGTAGACTTCAGAGCTCTCACTAGGAGTGTAAATAAACTCGCCATCAAATAACCACCATTCGGCAGTCTGTCGATAAGAATCGTTCTTGGCCGGGTCCCAGCCCTGCAGACGCAATCCGGCCCGAAACGACCGGTCCTGGATGTTGTGCTGTAGGAGAGATCCTGCGTCAATGGTAACTCCGTCTAGGGCTTCTTGGAACTCGTGAATCGCATAAGCATAGTCCACTGAACCGGTTGCATCAAAATAAGTGGCATTGTCCTGGTCCGTTTCCCTGTACGAGTCATTAACAGCCGTAATCATGTCTTAATTACCTGACCTTCATACATACAGGGTTGTGATGCCGTACTTCTTGGCCTACCAAAAATTCGGTCAGCTACACCCAATAAGGATAATCTCATGGCGTGACTTTACCAGAACGTAGATGGGATTCTCAGGGCCATTATCCGTGACTGTTCCTTGCACCTGATCCTGGTAAGGAACTACAATGCTTTTCGAAGGGACATATCAAAAGCCTACCCAGTTCGCTCCCGCTTCGACTATATACGGATTGCCATGTGGTCCGTTGCCGAAGCGGACATCATGCATCCGTCCACCAATGCGGTCTTGGTATTCGATAAGGAGAAAATCATCAATCCCACTGTCTGAAAGAAATTTCTGTTGTGCATTTATCAGCATTGAATGTGTGGATACCCGGAGTCGGCGGGGGGAAATGAAGACAAACTCACCGCTGCTGTGACTCCAGCCACACCCGCGCCCCTGGGGATTGTTAGCCTTGGTTCCTCCCATAGACGAAGTCACTGGGTATGATCGTACAGCACAGCAACATTAGTCCTTTCGCATGTTTCTTGGGCCTGCACAGCTAGTGCGACGGAACTAAAAGTAAGAAGACTTGCAATCCCCCTCATAACTGTCTAATGATCACAAAGTATTACTTTAACAATGCAAATGGAGGCGTTTCGGTACTGTTATTGTCGTTCAGCTGGGACCATGCAGTGCCGACTGACATTGCCTTTAATATTGTATACCTTCATAGAATTACGCTCATTATAAGATGGAAGCAGATCACTTGACTTTGCATTCCTCAGGCGAGGTGGCAATTTTACATTATCAGGAATGGACATGCCTCGCCCACCAGATGTGGCATTTCCATTTAGATAAATTAGCTCGTAGTCACCTATGTGTAGGTTGAGGAATAAGTACGGAGAACACCGGTGCCTTTGCGAGGTATTGATAATCATGCAGAAAAGCCATAAACTATCGGCATCCCTATGAAGTTGGCTGGTGTTGGCTGAACAGACCAGAAATCGTTTCCAAGCGTCGCTTGTTCTTGTGCAAACTTGTGGAACATGTCTACCCGGGAATTCCACATCGATGATAGAATGTCTAGTCAATAAAAGAAAAGATAGTAACACACTCAACGCCTGGAACTACCACAGTACTTGATCATGTCTCGCCAATACAGACGTGATAATCATAGAAGCAAGGCAGAATAGTAAATGCAACGTGAATAGGGTAAGTTGTCTCGCCCTGACACAATATATTATTATGCATTTCTGCAATCTATTAAGCCAATGTGGCCTGATATATTTTCTATGCTCAGTGCCATAGCATATGGCTATAGAAATTGCTGGCTTTGCTAGGCTAGATGGAGTCGCTAAAACTTTTAAGCGCTGGGAAATTCTTAGAATGGTACGTATCAAAGAGCAAAATATGTGAACGCAAGGAGATTGCAATGTAACATTCTCGCTCCTGGGTAATCGATTTCCGACAGGGATCTCATGGTGGGAATGGGCACCACACGAAACAATGTCTGTATCGCCACATATGTTGATTTCGAAGGAGGTCTGACGGCCAGACCAACGCGGTCTAGACATAATACACTCATTGTGAGCTGGCTCGAACCATGCTGGAATCTTGATCAGGATTCCGTACCTTCGAAAACCCCGCCTGCTTGATGAAATAGGCTTACGATAGGATAAGAAACAATGCAATTTACATTGAGGATTCCAGTTCCACCTAATAAATGCCAGGTCTCTGTAAAGAAATTGTCCATTGGATTTAAACCGGCTATATTTGGAAGGAGATACACGCACGAGGAGGCAGAAGGAGAGCCCACTCTGCAGATTCTCCCCATACATTGAAAGAGAGTGGAATTGATCCTATGTCCTTTCGAATGATCTCCATCCACGCGACTTCATATACCACTATTAGACTTTTGCAAGAATGACAGTGCTTGAAATGGTACTTTTCGCTATCGGTGCCTTCCTGCGCCCCCACCGCCTTCGTCTTATGGGTGCGCCACGCATTTTTCGTAGTTTTTCAATATTTGAAGCTATTCAACAACAAAAACAATTATTTATCGATCCAAAAGTCTTCTCCTGCCTCTATAGCACGTCTCTCGTTCTCAATTGCTTGCTGAATTCATTCCTGCGGGCGCTTCGTGGGCTTGTATCCATAAACTTTCTCGAACTGCTTTGCCAGCTTCCTCTTATGCGCCGCGCGATCTTTTTCTTTCCGGTCCTTAATCGACCGAATTGCATCGCGAACCTTTATAACTTTATAATTCTGTTCTGGGATAGTGGTTTAACCTGACGCTTAGTATAATTCCGGCGTTGAGGCTCTTGCGCGGCCCTGATCCTGCAGATTGCTTCCTGGGTCATCTGGAGCTCCTCCAGCTTTAACATCTGGTATTGGAAAACCTTTGTTGCGAATAGCTTCGATAGGTCAGAGGAGAGAGGTTCAGGTAGAGGAACTAAGTAGTAAAAGTATCTGAGGGAGCGAGCTCGTTGACTTAGTTAAAGGATCGATACTAGATACACGAGGTTAAGGCCTATATAAGGCCTTCTATCGGAGTTGTATTACTCCGTCGGCCTTTACCTATCGGCTTCATTTCCTTCAGCGGAGTTAGTACAATCCCTGGCCGATGCGACGATCCCTGCTTTCTTCTTCTGCGGCGGCCTCTAATGAGGCGTTGCCGTGGATGGTGCTGATGCCCAGAAGGTTTAAGGCTGGGTGTTGCGCCGCGAGGGCCATAGCAAAGGCATCATCATGGCCTGGATCGCAGTCTACCCAGACGGGAATAGCAGGCATAGTGGGAAAGTCTAGTTTATGATATATATATATATCAAGAACGATGGCTGCGAGCTATTTAAGACGTCTGGATGTCGGCGTGAGAGTCGGGGGAGGCGGGCGTCGCGTCGGCGAAGACAAACTGGATTGATCATATCATGTGGGTTCCCTTATCTGTGGATTATCATCTATAGACCGGATTTTCGGCAATATATAGACGACGATGGGGCACGATCCAGGAACCAAAGCAAACCCAAGAAATGTCCCCTGTTGCGGTTTACGTCCTGATTGTCGGAGGGGCCCTGTCGGCCTTCTCATGGCCTACCAGCTGCACAAAGCTGGCTGCTCGGTCCACATCATCGATAAACAGTACGGTCGCGTCAATGCACTGTACCCCCGGTCCTCCGAGATGCTCGACCAGCTCGGCCTGGCCGACGATATCATGCAGCAATGCTATATCGTCCGCGAAAGTTATACCTATGATGACAAAGGAGAGCGCGTTGTCCCGGGGCGCGTGTGGAATTTCGTCGAAAATGTGGATGACACGGTGTAGGGGTTCTTCTTCTCTCGAGCATGCTACAGGGACTGACTAATACTTACCCAGATTTGACTTTGGTATCATGCTGCGCCAGCAGTTTATCGAAGAGTCCATTCGCGCTCGATTGGAAGAGGATGGGGCCAAGCTGCAGTGTGCGGTCGAGTGCGTCGGATTCGAGCAGTCCGACGAGCCGGACGAGAATGGAAAACACATCACTGCCACTCTTAAGCAGGTGGGAACAGGCGAGAATTATACAGTGAAAAGGTGTGTAGATTTACGGCCATTGCCATTGCCAGTGCTAACAGATGCAGTGTGTTCCTGGTGGGCGCCGACGGGGGGAGGAGCTTCGTGCGACGACATCTCAACATCCCGTTTGAAGGCGATACAACCCAGGACAGGTGGATTCGAGTGGATGGTAAAGTCAAGACAGACCTTCCGACGCCACGCGCCTACGGGTAGCCATAGCCCCTAAAGCTGCAGGCGAGTATCCTTGAATCTCAGCTCGGACAGATCAATGCAGAGCCGCAACCACGGCAATGTCCTCTGGGCTCCGCTCGACAAAGGCCTGACTCGCATGGGTTATGTCTACACCGAGGAGCAAGAGCGGCAGTGCAACGGAAACTTGACCGAGGACGTGGTGGTGCGCGAAGCAACCGCGTCCATGAGACCCTTCAACGTCGAGTTCGAGAGTGTCGAGTGGTGGACCTTGTGAGTCGTCCTCTCGACGCCATGGGATCCCCATACTGACTCCAGCGAGATACGTAATTGGACAGCGCGTGGCGTCGACATACCGACCTGGCCCTCGAGTGCTTCTTGTTGGTGATGCATGGTAAGACCACACTGCTTGATAGTGAAGTTGGCGCTGACCCTCTCGCTGCCAGCCACACTCACGCATCTGGTGCAGCCCAAGGCCTCAACATCGGAATCCACGACGCGATCAACCTCGGCTGGAAGGTAGCGCTGGCCCTGAAAGGGAAAGCAAGGCCTTCGCTCCTCGACACGTACAATACCGAACGGCGCACAGCGGCACAGCGCTTGATTGCCTTTGACCGTAAGATCTCTACTCTCATGGCGAACAAATGGCCCGAGGGCATGAGTGCCGAAACCCACGGCGACATCAACTCCGCGCTTGCGGACCTGTTCGACGAAGCCGCCGGTTACAACACTGGGCTGGGCCTATCATACGCGCCAAATATCATCAACGTTGAGACCAGCGGGGGTAGATACACATCGATCCCCGCCGGCGCGCGGGCACCAGATGTCCCTCTTTTCAAACCGGGCACTGCCCAGCCCGTCCGGTTGCAATCGGCAACCCCGATCGGGTGCGTTTATACAGACGCCAAGCGGCAAGCCCATGCTCGCTACGGGGTCAATCTACGAAACGGCGCCTTGCTGGTGCTACGGCCTGACGGATATCTAGGATTCGCAACGGAGATGAGCGCGCGGGGGTTAGCCGATGTGGAGGACTTTCTGCGCCAGTTCCTTGTTCTGTAATGTGATGTGATATAGAGAAAATCAAGATAAACCATCTCCTAGTCCATATCCAACATATGGGCCGTAAACAACACCAAATTTGAACTGGACGCCCATGGCCGTGCCCGTGTCCCGATACACGGACTGAGGATGCCTGAATGCACAATCGTCATTGGGGCGGCGGCCTACTACTCGCCTGTTGCCCTATCTGGCGCGCTATCATCGCTGGCTTCCCCGTCGCCCGTCCATGCGAGGTCGACGACCGATAACACCCCGTGGTATTTTCTCTTCTCCCTCCCCATTCGCAGCCTTCAGAGGTGCAGCAGGCCGTTCCGTTCGACGAAAAACAATGATGCAGCCGAAGCGACCCCGTCCCTGGGACAATATCCAGTACACGGCCCAGTGGGGGCGGCTGGACCAGGACGGCCACCAGGGTCTCTGTCGCGAGTCCCTCACAGATACCGACCGAGAGGTCCGCGATTGGTTCGTCGCACAGGCTAAGGACTTGGGCTGCGATGTGAGCGTCGACCAGATGGGTAATATCTTTTCGGTTCTTCCGGGGGAGAGTGACGAGGTCCCGCCTATTGGTATGGGCAGTCACATGGATTCTCAGCCAGCAGGTCTGTTCCTCTTCTTTTTCTGGTAGAGAGGAAATACTGATGTGACTTTCTTTCTGGTTGTTGTTACTCAGGCGGTCGATTCGATGGCGTACTGGGCGTTATATCCGCGCTCGAGGTTTTACGAACAGTCAAGGAAAAAAACATCCGCACATTTGCGCCTTTGGCGGCCATCAACTGGACGAACGAGTAAGTCCTCTGCCTTACAGCTAACCCACATGCTAAGCAACATCACAGAGAGGGTTCCCGCTTCAACAAGATGTGCACCGGATCCGGCGTATGGGCTGGCGCCGAAGATCTCGATACCAGCCACGCTCTATCTACAATAGACTCCCCAGATGTGACCGTGGCAAGCGAGCTACAGCGCATCGGCTACCTGGGCGCCACGCCATGCAGCCACCAGCACACCCCGCTATCCGCCCATTTCGAACTGCACATCGAGCAAGGGACCCGGCTCGAAGATGGGAAGAAGAAACTCGCCGTCGTCAAGGGCGTGCAGGGCATGCGGTGGTACCGGGTGCAGTGCAAGGGCAAGGAGGCACACGCAGGGGCGATGCCGGTTACCAAGCGCGCTGATGCCCTCGTGGCGCTGGCGAAATTTGCTGTTAAGGTAGAGGAGCTCTCGCTGCGTGAGGATGCGTTTGGCACTGTGGGCGTGTTAACAACCGCGACGAGTAGCCCTAACACCGTGCCTGGGAGTGCTTTTTGCACGCTTGACCTGCGACACTCGAGTGAAGGCGTCCTGGACACTATTGAGAGCGAGCTGCAAGCGTACCTGCGGCACCTGCAGAGCAACCGACCCGGCCTGGCTATTCAGATGGAGAAGACCTGGGGTAAGCCAAGTGTTGTATTTAATACTGTCGCGTTGTCCTGTGTACGAACCGCCGCGCAAGCACTTGCTGGGGAGCAGCTCGTCGATGAGTTTGAAAGCTGTGCTGCGCATGACAGTGCGGAGACAGCAAAGGTGACGCCCACCGGCATGATCTTTGTTCCATCACAGGGGGGGGTCAGCCATAACCCGTCCGAGTTCACCTCCGAGGAAGACTGGTAAGGCAATTTCATCTCGATGCTTATTATCATTGATAGTAACCTTGGAGCCGAAGCTCTCATGCTAGCGGTGCTTCGATATGATGCCCATCTCCGCGAGCAGCACGACGCGGCTTGTCCATCGTTATAGTAGTAATGTTAAGGTATCCAAATAGACATACACTATCAACTTGCGCGATTTCCTTCATTTACTATTGCAGCCCCTTCAACTTGGCGTAGGATTGAACTCAACAGTATCATCTTCATGGTCTTTTACAGGCGTTTCCATTTTTTTGCTATAGTCTCAGTACAATGACACCAGGCGTCGAAAGGGCCACAGTATTCCTCTTGTATAACGGAATAGAGCAGCCAATGCAAGCGTATGGCGATAACAGGCATAGCAGAATACTCGTCTAAAGGATACTAAAGCCGATAATTGACTACATACTCCCTTTGGCTCCCCAAGGACCTTTGTCTGTACTTCCTATTATTATGCCAATACCATGGTGGTTGACCGACGATATTGATTGGATGTTCTATTTACAAACTGGAGGTACAGAATAGCTCACTGCGCGTCTAGATCACTGCGTGTATACCTCACCGCGTGGTCCTCATCTCCATCCAACTCCTTCTCCGCCCACCGCGACATGGACGTCAGCTTGCCCAGCCCAACCCATTGCATCGCCTTCATCCGCAACAGGCCCAGGTTGACCTGGCTGAAACTCCGGCTGTGGATGCGTAGCACTTTGGTCCAGTTGGCGATGATGTCCTTGCCCTCGCGGGCATGAGTCTGGCTCGGCGCCTGCACGAACAGAAGGACAGCGAAGTTGGACATTGTGGCGAAGCAAATTCGTGCCCCTAGAGTAGATTAAATCCAGTTAATATATGAGTAGCCTTTCGTCCGTTTTCATCTATTTATTCTTTATACCGTGTCCGGAGTGTCAGAAGAACCTACAGGAATACCAGAAAGATTGGAAATCCACCGAGCCCAGATTCGCGGTCGTTGACGTGAAGAGCCTCGCGCACTTCCCCGCGCCCGCGAAGGCGGCTTCGATCGCTAGGTCGTTGAGCATTGCGGCGGCCTGCTGGTCGCTATGTGAGCAGGGCATGTTGGCGCCGTGTTGTACGGAAGACCCCAGCGGACGAAGAAGCGCGCGGTAGATCAAAAGGTCGATGGTGAGATGCAGCAAGCGCAGGGTGGCTGGGGACCGTATGCTGAGGCTCTCGAAGGAGCCCATGTCCGGAGAGCCGGTGTGCATTCGTAACTGCTCAGGTAAATTCGAGTACCAGCACCCTAGTCGAGCGCGCAAGGGACAGGCTGCGTCAAGTGAGGCGGCGAAATTCCCAGCCAGCTTTCTTGTCGCTTTCAGGGAGCTTGCACGTGTTAGCAGATATCAGCAGCGAAAAACGCATTCGGGGAGATGGACGCATACTAAAATGCCCGATAGGTCTCGGACGCAATGCAGGTTAACTCGGTCAAGTAGACGAATGGCGAGGCTGAGGCTTCAGCATCCAGATCATGGTCTGCAAGGTTGCCATTTGCACTCCCTGGCGGTCCATCTATAACAAAGTCACTGCGGTCAAGGCCTTCGACGTCCCAGTCGTCTTCGTGGATGGGACAAGGAAATCCCTGTAGAAGGCTCCGCCAGACACACTCGGTGTACACTGCCCACCAAAGTCTTCTCCGGAGACGTTTCTCCCAATCTGGAATGGTCCACTGCCTGCACTCCAGATGCAACGCCAGGGTAGTCGCTAGGTTATATGCGAAGCCAAGTAGGGACCAACGCAGCGGGCTGTCAGCAACGGCACTGTCTGCCTGTGGTTGTGGGCGTTGTAGGTATAGAAGTAGCGCCTGCAGTACTGATAACGTTGGGGAGTGGACCTCGTGCAGGACTTGATCGAGAACTATACGCCACAGCTGATCCGTCGGGGGCTTCCTATAGACCTTGGATAAGCAGAGAACAGGATCATGGTGACAGAATGGGACCGAACTGGCGTAGATGGCAGCGAGAAGATGCAATGGCAGCTGCGCCAGTACAGAGACGTCTGGGAGCTCCAATGCCGTCCGTACGCCCAACTGACTGCGAGATATGATTGGCAGGGTTGGGAATACGAACTGCAGAAACCTGATTCCTGACTGTTAGCGCCATGTATTGCCTCTAGAGGCCGGTTGATACCTTACAGCCCTACGAGGCGTCTGCCTTCCTGAACATCGACCATACTGTCAAGATCGGCTCTTGAGTTGTCGATGCCCCCGGCGGTTCTGCTTTCCGATTTACTTGCATTTACCAGCTCATCGGCACTGATCATGAAATGTACGGGAACACTGCTTGAACCCCGTGAAAGATCTTGCTTGGCCACTTGACGGAAATGGACTTTGAAGAACCGGGACTCGCCCTCGGACGCAAATTTAAAGTGTCTGAGAAGGTAAGGGTCGGACTCACCAGATAGCCCAAAGTACTGGGCCGAGAAGCCACTGGTTTGATCCAATGAACGAATAGTGGGCGGTTGTGCGAGAGACTCGGTTGGGTACAAGAAGGCTTCAGGATCCCAGAACTCCCCGGGCATGAGGGGCGGTAGATTGAAATACTCCAGCTGACGAAGATGATCGGTCTCCGGGGACGAACTATGGTAGACAGGACTCTGGCCGGGTGGAACTGCAAGTTGTTCGTGTTCTCTGAGCTGGCGAGGTGATGTGAATATCTGGTCTACAGCCTCACTTTCATGGTTCCGGCCGCTGTCCAGCACTGCAGTCGCTTCGGCGACTTCGCTGCTGTCGAACGTGAAGGCCGGAAGGCGAAGCTAGCATCAACAACGTCTATGGGGTCCGGTACCCGCTCGGACTCCATATCTGGGGCCTTGCGCTTGGCCGGCGGGCCTTTAAAGGTACACTCGACGTTGAGCTGACGGCAGATGAAGCACGGAGGCTCCGAGTCGATGCGGCATGCGCTCTTGTGGTGGCGGCAGACATCGCACGGCCTCAGTCGTTTAGAGCGGTACGGACGATAGGAGGAGTTCGGGGCAGGGTTTTGCTGACCATGGGTCGACGACATGGTGAAATGCGATCCACAAGAGGGACGACGAAGCAGAGAGTGGGCGGAAATGGTCTGGACCAGTCGCCGAATTTTCCATTTTCCTTCAAGCCTTGTGGGGATCAGCCAGAGAGTAAGCGACGATTGTAAAGGATCGTTGGAGTACTTGAGCCAGAACTGATCACCCATGGTCCATGGAGTGCATCGTACACCAGCGAGATCGGACTACCCTAATATCATGGCACTTTTCACAATCTTGGAATACTAGTAATAACCTTATTACAAGTCTACAGTTATATCTATTATAACTAGTAAGTTAATAACTACCCTGTTATCGATTATATATTATCCAAGAGCGCCACATTCGTTACTCAGGTCTCCCACATGGCGTCTACAGAAGTCATCTGGATACATATTATCGATATATATATTATTTCTTCTATATTACATTATCAATTAAAAGTACATAGCACGAAGTCACCTCACACACCGCCAAAGGCGTATGTACGTTGAAAAAGCATCCTACGCCATACAATTCCATAATCTCATCTACGTCAATCATGAGCTAGCAGCAAGCTCACTCAGAATCTCATCAGCCGCCTTCTCAGCAACCATATAAGTCGACACAGCCGTAAAAGTACCAGGGATCTTCGGGTAAACGGAAGCATCAACAACACGGAGACCAGAGACGCCACGAACACGGAACTTGGAGTCCAGCACGGCCGTGGGGTCATCGTCGGCACCGATCGGGCAGGTGCACGAAGCGTGGTGGCCCCATGCGCCGTCCTTGACGTAGGTCTCGATGTCTTCCTTGGAAGTCACGGCCGCGCCGGGGAGAACCTCGGTGACCTTGATGGGCTGGCGCTGGAGGGCGTCACGGGCTAGCTCGACGGCTTCGTAAAGTGCAGTGAGATCAGCTTCGTAGCCGCTGACACCGGTGTCAAAGTAGTTGAAAGTGATCTTGGGGACGTCGAGGGGGTCGGAGGACTGCAGGGTCACGGTACCGGCAGTGTTGCGGGGGTGAGCCTTCAGGATCGCCCAGGTGAACCAGTTGTGTTCGTCGGTGGCATTGATGCTGTAGTCGGGGAAGTAGCCGCGGAAGTTGACGGGGCCACCGAAGCAGAAGATGTCGAAGCTGTCGTCAGCAGTGACGGAGCTCTTGTAAAACATCGTGGCGGCGAGACCGGGGGACGAGTAGATACCGCGGTCACCCAGGACAGGAGACTCCCATTGGTTGATGCAGGGGTCGGCCTGGTCGCGGATGGTGAAGGTGCATCCGTCCAGGCAGGAGAAGTCGTTCTCGATCTTCCCCTGGACGGAGATCTCGTAGTGGTCCTGCAGGTTGGTGCCGACGCCAGGCAAGTCCTTGATCACCTTGATGCCGAACTTCTTCAGCTCCTCGGCAGGACCAATACCACTCAGCTTGAGGATCTGGGGGGAGTTGTAGACACCACCGGCAACAATAACCTCACGGGAAGCGGTAGCGACGCCGGGAACACCGGCAGAGGCGGTCTTGGACAGGGGGCTAGCCTTGTAGAGATGCTTGCCATCGAGGAACTCGACACCAGTAGCACGGGGTGGATCGTGGGTCTCGTCGAAGGTAACCTTGGTAACATGGGTGTTCATGCGAACATCAAGAGGGTATTTCTTGGAGCCATCGGCGTTTTTGGCATCTCGTACGGCGATAATGAATTCACGAGCGCCGTTTCGGTGGGCATCGTCGGTGGAGATGGGGATTTGGTAATAGCCTGGCACGGTATCACGGCTGGTTGTATCAGCATTGGCGTCGCCGGCGAGTAGCGTGCCAATGTTGTAGATATTATCGGTCAAGTTGCCAAGAGCAAAAGCACCACCGGTAAGCATGCTGAGCAACTGGGGGTCCTTTAGGACGAGGCTCAGGGGAGCCGTCTCGGTCTGGAGCCAGCCATCGTAACCGTGACCCTCCAAGCCGGGTAGCAAGTAGTTGTTTCTCTCCAGCTTTTCAAAGTATCCGCGCATGTTCTCGGGTGACCACGAGCTGTCGCCAGTCAAAGTGGAGATGTATTCGAAGTCAGATTGGTGGGGGTAGACGGCAATCAAAGCATTGTGGGCTGTGCATCCTCCCAGGGTACCTAAAGGGACACAAAATTAGAATTCGACAGCCTTTTGACCATGAAAAGTGTAATGCATACCTGTGCGAGGATAGAGGGTTCCCATCAAAGTCGAGCCTTCAGGAGGGTCCAAACCGGTGTATAGTTCGCCACTAGGTGTTTCGTAGGTAGTCTTGAAATCCCGAGCCTGGCGCTCATCGTCGGCATAGTGATGAACGAAGAAGTTCCATGCGAGTTTCTCGTCCTCCGAGACTCTAGCCGAGTAGGCAGGGATGCTATAGTTGTAGGTCTGACCCTGGTCATCACCAGCTTCAAGCAGCAGAGTCTTGTGGCCAGCCAGAGCGAGGCGTGCTGCCAAGGGACCACCACCAGCACCGGAGCCAACGACGACATACTCGTAGCCGGTGATGTTGACAGCCCTGGCGACGCCAGCAGCGGCGGCCAGAAAGCTGAACAAACGAGGAAGCATCATATTCAAACTAGGGAATGACTGCCAAAGAGTGACGAATCCAACTTGCCGGGATCTCATCCAGGATTTTATACCACGGTGGAATTTATTTCACCCCTGAAATATTATAGAGCTGATCGACCACGCATACAGTCTCTACTATCTCCACCTTGCTAAGGTTGGTGAAGACCGTTGGGATCCATTGAAGCTGTTATGCCGCGGCTGTGGGAGACTTGCTCATGGATTTGTGGAGGGGCTCGACCCCAGACAGCTCGAGTCTAGGCTGTTTCAAGCAGCAATAACCGAACGATCGTCGATAGTTCACTGTGTAATTTGACTTTGCAGAGCTCACCTGTCTGTCATCCCTGCTGATCTCCCCCCGATGGTCCACATCGTGTGTCGGTGATTTGTCGGTTCCGGAACAGAGTGGGATGTGCAAACGACTGACAGCCGGACAGCCTGAAAGGAGATCCCTTGTCATTCCTAAATTGTAGTAGTTGACAACGCTAACGATCTTAATTCTTTGGGTCTTTCTTTTTTAGGCATAACGCCTCTACCAAAGTGGGTAACATACGGAGTACACGGGAACACAACCAGAAGTAGTAGTAGTCTCAGATATTCAGTAGAATTCCTGTCGCCTCATTCAAGCCTGAAGAAAACTATCGAAACTACCCAGCCTTACCTGATTTCACTAAGCTAGTTCATTGAAAAGAATAAGGCTTGTCTTCGGCACCCTCAACTTTTTATGTGGTACGCCCTATAAAGATACCGAACTGCAATGGTTCTAACTACATACCGCGGTCTGTCTCCTGTACCAAAGCCCTTGGCTGAGCAGCCGAGCTGGGAGATTTCACGAGCGCCGATACCCTCTTTCACCCGCTGTGCGCTGTGACTTTCAAGAGGGCGATGGCCCTACTCCGCCTCATCCCTAGTCAAGTTAGTCCCCATTATGCCTTCGGATCCGAATACTGCTTCTAGGTAGCTATAGCCCGCCCTTCTGGAATTTTCGATTCCTAGCCGAGGAGCGGATCTCAGTTTAGTAGCGAACTTCTCTTAGGCTAGCTAGTCACTCATTGAACCACGCCGGCGCAGCATCAATCCCCTTACTAACTTCCAAAGCAAGCACAACCCGGCACGTAAAATTATACGCTGCTACCGTGGCCGTAACCTTAACAATCTCTTGCTAGCTAAAGTCGACGTCTACAAGGCTATCAAAGAGCCGCTGTGGCACACCCACTACTGTGGTCATCGTGTCGGCATATCGCAGCTGCCCATGCCGCTCATTTAAGGGGCCCTTGGCCGTCGGGTTCCGCTCCCTGATATCTGCAAGCATTTCCTCCGTGATGCCGGTAATTCCCCGGATGATCTCTTCATGTGGTTTCCATTTGGTCTAGGCCGTGTTGAGCCGACATGCTCGGGAGTCGGCAGAATGAATTATGATTCGAGAATCCTACTACATTTGGGAGTACTATGTTATCGAAACTCCACACCCCGCGTCGCGTGTGTCGTTTCTAACCCTGGAAAGGTACTATAAGCTCTGCAGTGTCTTGGTTGTCTTATCTGATCCTTATAAAGCCTTCCCACGCACGTCCAATGCTACTACAGCCCCATACATGATTGAGCGACATTCAAAACAAGTCACTGATGGCCTTCTCTCTACATTTGTTCACTGAGAATGGAATCTAACCCTTACTTACAAGAACCACTGCAGATACCAAAGGGAAGCTCTGCCAATCATCATGCCAATTCGCAGAAACCGCAGGCCAGAGCCTACGGAACCCTGCTTCACACACCCCCAACTCAACACCCTGAATCTGACGCCTGAGTCTCGCCTTTCTGCCAATCTCCCGTACATGGATCCTGGTCGAATTGTCCTGGTCTCTACCTAGATATGTACACTCCCATTGACGCATCATGATGGGCGCGATGCTACCTAGCTCGTATGGAATTGAAACCGTTGATCTTTTTACTTTAAGCCGCTGCAGCGAGCGCGCACCTGCGGTTATAATCGTGCTGAAGATCATCCGTGCAAGCGACTCGTCCACCGCGAGATTCACGAGCTTCCTTGGTGGGGTAGGGAGGGCGGGAGTGCGAAAGCCAAAGTGCCGTTCCGGTTCGGAGTCGGACTCGAGTCGGGGCTCGTGGACCTCGAAATGCAGTTGCAGGAGGAGATCCGTTAGATGACCGAATTTACCAAGTGCCTTGTAGATGGCGACTTCGCTGGCGTTGCCTTGTGTGCGCAGGACTGGAAGACGCAGGTCGCGGAGCTCGGGGCAGCTTTCGTGCAGTTGATTGAGTTGGCGGACTGTGATCGGGGTTGTGCAGGAGTCCCCTGGTGATATAAGTGAGAGAGTGTGTAAAGATGCTCCGTGGTACTTGAGGATTGAATCGAAGGTCTTTTCCGGAGTTGGGAAGCTGGAAAGATGAAGGCTTGATAGCGGGGGGAGACATGAGAGTAGAGTACTGGCCGCTTCGTCTTGATGAGCAGCCATCTCCGCGCTGTACAGTTCGGCTCTGCGATCCGCTGGGTAGTCTAGATCGAGTGCGAGGGTCTCCAGACAGGTGAAGATATGAGTGCTTAGGAATAGTAGAGTTTCCGCCGTGACCGACCATAGACGCAAAGTTCGAAGGGCGGAAAAGTCAAGACAGTTCCCCCATGGTCTGAAGTACTGCATGATGGATGGGCTCAAGCTCCATGATTCCAGACGTACTGGTCCGTCTTTCAGGCAGTCATTAGGGAAGAAACCTCGCCAGGGTGGTCGTGCTCCGCGCACTGCTTCAAAGTCAAAGGGACTAGCCCCAAAGGCTCTGTGTACAATATGGACCCCAGTCAAATTGGGCGCCATCCCTCTCGCCAATTGCATGACGGCTTCGTTGTTATACTCCTGGCGACCCGAATCATCCCAGCTTGATATGGGTACAAGGATACTAGACAAGCTGGGAGACGTAGCCAAGGTATAGTCCTGGTGGTTAATATCCTGCGGGTAGTCTGCTGCATGTTGGTGCAAGCTGGGCAGCTCGAAGGCTCGGTTGTGCAGTCTACAGTGTGGTAAATCCTGGTGTAAGACCATGAGCAGACTGAAGGGGAACACAGTCTCCCAGGCCCAGAGCAGGTCTTTAAGATTCGATAAGCGAGCAAGAAAACGCGCAACGCATCCCCAGTCCTCGTCTCGTTCGTAATGGGGTTTGCGGCCAAATAAAAACGAGATCGCTTGGTTATAATATTGATCCTCTTTGGTGAGGTCATCTGCGGGCTCCGTATAGTCTGGGTCTTCGCATTCGTATAAGCCGTCGTTCTCCGGACCTGCAGGGATTATCGACAGGTGACGGACGAGGGTAAAAGCGGATGCAGCGTCCAGGGTGGCAGTCCACGTCTTCACTTCCTCCTCGAGTCCCTCGCGCTCCTTATTCACAGTAATCCAAATGCATTGAAATCGGTACCTGCTGGTGATGTTCTTCCACTGTTTGCTCACGAGCGCGAGGTTGGATACGGTAGGTCGAGGTCCTAGAGCGGCGTATTGGCAGATGGAATCAAGGATTTCCAAAGGAAGGGCTAGGAGGGATGCCATGGTGAGAGATACATCCATTACAGACGGATACATTCAGTTTATAAACGCTCTGCCAAGAGTGTGCCCCTCATTCCTACAATGCCTAGACCTGGGCGTCATACTGCTAGACCGGATCCTGTCCATCAAAGTCCATGTCGTGCTGGAAAAGAACCATCCCTCGCCGCGTGATTGTAGACATGGCCTTTTCATCGTCAAGTCTGTAATGGATAGGGTTTAATCCATCATCTCGAAACCCAGCGCGCCGCCACACGCATCGCCAAGGCTGTCATCGCCGCCTTCACCTTCCTCAACGTCAATAAGTGGGATGCCGCGCGTCTTTAATGGTGGTTTTATAGGCTCTGGATGAGTTAGAAAAGCGTTCAATCTGTAGGGATCCGAAAACTGACTCTGCCGCAAAAAGCACAATTCGTCGTGTGTCTGACGCAGAATAGGGTATACAACGGCCGTACAGAGCCTAGACTGGCATGGGGATAGCTAGAAGCTTAATCTAGAGCGATTGATGCGCGTAAGCTTGGTAGGCAACGATTTGATATCAGCCAATAGCCATATCGCTTTTCGGATGTCTCCCGATAACTGCCAGGGGCATTTCTTGTCCGATATTGCCCCCTTCGTTCGGTAGGCTTTCACGCTCTTACGAGAATTTCCGGGCCGCTTCAAGTTTCTCGCTGCTCGCGCCTTGGTATATCCTAGGTTGTAGCCGCCTCGTTCATAGTTACTCGCTTCTCGGGCTATTGTATGTCGTAAAGTGTGGCCGCCTCGTTTGTAGGAAGTTGACGCAGTATCCGGGGAGCCAGGACGCTTTTTTCGAGCGCGACCTTGATTGGCATCGACGGCTGCAGGTTCTTGATCCGTATCTGTCGGAAGAATTAGCGGAGACCTTAACCACATACTAGGGCAGGGTTATAACATTGTCGGGTATTCAATTTATTCAGGCGCTGGGGGGTGCAAGGGAGCTCGGGTGATATAGATAATGGGCTTCAAAATATGTGCCGAGTTTGCTCTTGACCGGTTTTTTTTCTTAGTCCTTTTTCTATCGCTTGGATGAATTTGCGCTGGTGGGTTTCCATGTCGGCGGTGGTTGGAGAATGCAAAAGAACAAAAGAAACAACAACAGCAAAACAAAAAGAGGAACTGCGAAAATGTAGACTATTGTTGACTAGGCTGATAAATAGACCGTAACCCTCCAAATCCCCCAAATTCTGGCATGCATTTTACTACAACAATGGCAACTACGCAGGTATTCTCCCCCCTCTCCAACCAGCAGCGGCCATATGCTCACGGATTTTGGGTGCACGTCGGAACAAGAAACCATCCTGTATGACTGGCCCGGGACTATACCCTACCTTGCACCCGAACAAGTGGAGGGACAAACACACGACTTGACAGTTGATTACTGGGGCTGTGGCATCATAGGGCTCGAATTATCGCTCGGGCCGGCTATCAGAACAAGGGTCATTCCAGGGCCTATTCTCACAGAACATCAGGATTTCCTAGCAATGTCGGAATCCGTTGTTTCGCGGTATGCAAAAGGCATGTTAAAGGAGGATCCAACTTCAAGAATGACAGCTGAGACTGCCTTGAGGGCCCTCAAAATCGATTTGCAGAGTATGAGATCGGGTAAAAGGAAGCGAGTTGGATGAGCGCGAGGAAATAAAAGTACTCGAGCTCAGTAAGCTTGTTTGCTCTTATTTATAACTAGAAACCCTGTAGGATTTAAATTCCTCTCCAGTACAGGTGCTATATAATAGTCAGATCAATGTATGCGTGCTACTTGTAGCTAATAACAGCAGAGTAATATGTTTCCACCTAGGGTGTAGATAGAAGGTCATCAAAAGAAGGCAAAAGAGACCAACTGTCTAAATATTCCCATCGCCCGTAAAAAAGTCCACTACCTTATTCATGACGGTTTTCTTCTTAAGCGCATTAATATCCTCAACGTAGAACCTCCTCCCAGTATCGAGATCAATATCCGACGCTTTGATCCAGAAGGGCCCGCGGTAATAAATCTTCGCCAGAATATACAACACCACAATCGCTACCATGGAGACATAGTTGGAGAAGAATGTCTCGGCAGAGCTGGCTTCACCCAGTGGCCAAACAGCAAGATAAAATTCAACAATCACCAGCAAGACGCACCAGATAACGCCGTAAATAGATCCCCAAGGCCAGGTCCAGGTCTTCCAGGGGAGTTCGCTGACCGAGCGGCCCTGGGCCTTCCACGCAGCTCGAAGACGGATGTGGCACACGAAGATCACCCCCCAGACGTAGAGCGTGCAGAGGGAGGTGAGGCTGGAGAACCAGCCGAAGACGGTTGCGCCAGAGTTGCTAACATTCAGGTAGCAGAGGCCACCGCCGATTAGGAAGGTTCCGGCGACCGCGTACCAGGGGCGGCCCTGCTTATCGCATTTCTGGAAAAAGGCGGGGGCCATGCCAATTTGAGACAGCCCGACGAGTGTGCGGGTGGCCGCGTAGGCTTGGGCGTTGCCGCAGGAGAAGACTGATATGAAGATGACGGCGTTCATGGCGTGCGCAAGACCGGAGATGCCGGCGTCGCGGAAGGCGATCACAAAGGGTGAGGCGTTGACACCTTCGCCGCCGAAGAGGTTGGGGTTCTCGGGGGACACGGTGATGCTCACAATGAGGGCACCCATGATATAGAACAGGGAGAGGCGCAGCCAGATCGAGTTGACAGCTTGGGGGACTGCCTTGAGGGGGTTGCGCGCCTCGGCTGCAACGAGACCAGCCATCTCGGAACCAGACATGGCGAATATACACGTGCCCATCACAGAGAGGAATCCCTTGAACCCGTTAGTGAAGGCCATGGAGTTCCAGTATTCGAATCCCGTCGTCTTGTGATTGGGGCCGCCACCGGCGCTGATGACGATACCGGCAATAATGACAATAACGATCCAAAGGAGCTTCACGGTGGACATGACCGCTTCGGCTTCACCAAAGACACGCACGGCACAGACGTTGATAAGAAGGATGAGGACAAGGAAGATCGACAACCAGGCGGCGACCGGCACCTTGTGGTCCCAGAACTGGAGCACGGTGACAATGGCTTGCAGTTCGTTGGCCAGGGTTATAGAGCCCGAGAACCAGTACGACCAGCCAACCGTGAGTGCCAGGGCGCGGTCAACGAATTTGTTGGTCCATTGAGGGAAGGCGCTGGCGACTGGGTAGAGAACGGCGAGCTCTCCAACAGCCTGGTTAAGTAGCCAGGCAATCGAGCCCGCGATCAAGTAGCCCAGGAAAATGGCTGCAGGACCACCAGAGGCGAGAGATGTACCAGAGCCCAACCATAGACCCATCCCGATGGACGACCCAATGGAGAACATCAGAAGATGGCGCGTTTCCAGGGCACGGGCGAGGCCGGACTCAGCACCATGGTCTTGCGCCTGGTAGTTGTCCACCTGGCCAACCTCGCTGTCTGCGGACATTGTCGTTGCCGCGGGAGCAGACTTCTCTTGCACTGACTTGACCATGATGGAGGATTGTCAAACAAAATGAATTGATAAAAAGCCGCAGCTGCCGTATGTAGGTAGCCAGAAGCTATTGCGAAGGGGGGTCCCGGTGGGTTGGGGCTACGTTACGAATGCCCGAAGGGAGATGAGATATAAATGCGGTTCTGGAAACTGAAATCAAGGTGCCATTATGCAAGTGCCCCGGTGCCCTGTTCACTCTCGTCCCGCAATAAGCCCATACCATCTGACACAATCTAGTTCAATCCGAGTACTAGCTGAAAGACAATAAATTGATACTGACGCCACAGATAAGGAACTCAAGCTGATGATCGGGGACGGTAGTTATAACGATCCGCTGCGCGTAAGTCTAATCCGGCTCCTATGATAGTCTTGGAAGTAGGAACGAGCAGCCAGATGGAGAAGCTTGCGTTGAAGTGCTCCGTCAACAGACTTATATCCAACGATCGTGGAGAGATCTGAGTTCCGAGCAACGCATGAACTGTCTGCAAGACGACCTTGGCTGTCTTGACTTTCTTGACTATCTGTCAAGCAACGTTGGAATGTAACCTGGCGTTCTGGAAGGCGCATGGCGAGTCTTATCAGCAGCTATCACGATCATGGCGTCGCTCCTGCCGCCCCCGGGCTCCGTGCCTGATAGGGAATTAATCGCTATCCTCGAGATTATCCTATCTTGCTATCTATGTGAGCAGCCCTGCTATTGGGCCAGAAGGATCCCTTATCGCCCGAATCAAAAGTGGCGTGAATGAAGCTGACCTCGGGGAACTTGGCTATAGGATGACCAAGATAGTTCGCCGATGGGGAGTAGCTATAGACCGCATCTAAATTGACTGGTATGGCTTAATATCCCAGCTATTGAATGAAAACGAAATCCAAAGCGAGAATACAATGGAAGCTCCGGGCCGAGGCAACCAGTACGACGTCGTGATCGTGGGCGGAGGACCAGTCGGTCTGCTGCTGGCATTTCAGCTTCGGCAATTTGGGGTCACCGTCTGCGTCTTTGAACAACATCTGAAGGAGACGCAAGATGCGTACGGACGCGCCATTGCTTTATTCCCGCGCACCCTGGAGCTGCTGGCCCAACTGGGCGTAATTGATCCAATGCTGCAGCTTGGATTTGCGTGCCGATCCAGTGTCACATATAAGGGCGGCGAGCGCGTGTAAGTCATCTCTGTCCCAGCTGAAGTGAAATAAAAGCTGATTAAACATGATGTGAAGTCTGCCAGGTCGCGTCTGGACGTTCATGGAGAATATCAAAGACACGGCCTATGACTTTACACTCGTTCTGCGTCAAATGCATACCGAGGCTATTCTTAGAGGGAAGCTTGAATCTGTTGGAGCGATGTATCATCAAGGAATGGAATGTGTTGACTTCGTCTGCGACGGTGCCGCAGGCGCTGGCGACTTTCCTGTAACATCTACCTTCAAAGACACAACAACACAGACCACAATTGAGGTAAAGAGGTAAGGTCAGTGAATAAAGCCAGACGGAAGGAGAACAGCGGCTGACAGGTGCATAATGGTAGTAAATACATCGTTGGCGCGGACGGGGGGCGCAGTTTCGTGCGGCGACACGCGCAAATCCCTTTCAACGGCGACACATCTGAAGACAAGTGGATTCGAATTGATGGGATTGTGGAAACCGACATGCCAATTACTCGAGCTTATGGGTAATTATCCCTCGTTGACAGCCACCGGAAACCCGGACTCACTTTGAATAGGGCGATTGAAAGCAAAACGCATGGAAATGTGCTGTGGGCGCCTCTTGACCACGGCGCCACGAGGATCGGCTACGCATACAGCGCCGACATTGCAGCCAAGTACCCGCAAGGTGTTACACAGGAAGTAGCAGTGCAGGAGGCAATCGAGTGTATGAAGCCTTTCAAGCTCCAGTTCAAGGAGGTCCACTGGTGGACACTATATACGATCGGGCAGCGCGTGGCAGACACATTCTCAACACGGGATCGCATATTTCTCTGCGGTGATGCAGCGCATACACACAGCAGTGGCGCCGCGCAAGGGCTGAACACGGGGATTCACGATGCGGCGAACTTGGGCTGGAAGTTGGCGTTGGAGATTCAGGGGATTGCGCGGCCGGAGGTGCTCAAAACGTACTCGACCGAGAGGCTTGCGGCTGTTCAGAAGCTCATCGACTATGACAAAGACATTTCACTCCTCATGTCAAACAAATGGCCTGCTTGGTATACCGGCGACCCGAATGCAGATCCCCATCTCGTGTTAGGCAAGATATTTGAGAAGGCCGCCTCTTTTAACACGGGACTGGGAATCTCATATCCTGAGAATACAATAAACCATGCGCCATCTTCTGCTGTTGCATGCTCTCTCACCCCCGGGAGTCGGCCGCCAGATGTTATCTTCAAGAAGCCTGGAACATATCGAAGCGTACGACTCCAGGAGATTACGCCAAATCAAGCCAACTTCTGGGTGGTTGTATTCACAGGGAACGGAGGGTCACATATTCAAGGGTTTATCAGGGACTTGGAGCTATACATGGACACGGCATCCAAAGTCACATCTTGTAAGGCTGTGAAATGGTTGACGGTCATCACAGGTGCTGGAAGTTCCCCGTATGAAGCCCTGGGGAGGAAGCCATTGGGAGATGCATATTTCGATCCTGATAATGTGGCTCAGATCAAACTAGAGGTCGATATACATCGAGGAGCAGTGGCGATTCTTCGACCAGACGGGTTGATCGGTGCAATAGGCAATATAAGCGGCGGTTGGATATGTAAGTATTTCTCCAGTGTGCTCATATGATAAGCAGTGGGCTAGTGCAATTCGACCCTCTTGCTCAACAAGATTTCAGACGATCGACGCGGTATTAGGACATGATAGCTATTATGATTAGATATCTAAAGGGTGTTGGCTCTGGTGAGGGTTGCGCGGTTCTCAGTAAAACATAAACAGGAGGCTAAACGTCTGCTATATTAGAAAATGAACTATGTTCATGATGTGAGACTTTATAACATTATAATTATGGTTTCTATGAATAATCGCTCGCAGCGTGATCTTATAGTAAGATGTCCTCACTAGCTAAAGAAACGCTTACAGTCTCTATTCCCATCAACTATTTCGAGGACCCCGTGGGTAAAAGTACTACTACCTTAAAGTACCATTTTACAACCCTCGTCAAATTCGTAACGCCATCTCTACGCATAAAAACGCGTGAGACTTGGTGGGACAACCTTCTTGCGAGGTGAAGGTGTTACCTCCCCAACTAGACAACACGCAGCCGCCCTTAGCTCGCCATTACATCCTTCTCGTGGGCTCCAGCGTATCAGTATCTACGTTGTGCAAGCAAGTCAGTTATTCTTGTAAGGGTGTGTGACATGGAGGGCGTCAAGAAACTCCTAGTATTTCGCTGCCTAGCTGTCTTTTGGAGGCCAACGAGTATGGATTCGAATATGACGAGCGGTTTTTGGAACGCGCGCAGCATTCCAGCGAGGTGCTGCCGGACTGGCTGTACATTTGTGAGCAGTTGGCGGCCTATAGTACGCGCGACGACTGGTTGGAGCTTCGATTTAGCTGCGATGCTACGGAAAAGGCGACGGCGACAGCGTTCTTAGACCCGCTCAAGGATCTCAGTCTTACTGATCCAAATGGGTCCATTTTTCAACCCCGGAATGCATGAGATGGTTACTGCAACCATACGGGAAAAGACAAGCGCCGAGGGATTTCCTGGGGTGTTTCGTTTCTTCGATCTCCCACTTGAGCTTACAGATGCTCTGGTTCTTCCTAGAACACTACTTACTATTGATTAGGTGGGCGTTATCATGATATTAAGGTCGTGGACAAGCTGGGGACAAGAAATAGCTTCATTCCGGCGTTTCGAGGACTAAAAGATGCGTCCACTCGGGCCGTGTCACGATCCTCTGCGATCCCGTTGAAGCAACTCGATGAGATCGTGATCTCCTGTTTGTACTAGTGTCTGTTAGGGACGGAACTCTCGCTTGGATATACCTAGGATTTCGGAATAAATCTACCTTTTCGTTTTCAACGCATTAGACTCGTAGTGGTGTAATAGAAAATTTGTTTGCTGATTATTACGGACAATCCCACCTTCAACGATACCAGTAGATTCTGATTCGAAATTTCCCCCTCAAGCAACTTGTTCGAACTCTGGAGCATGTGGTCACTGCGGAAACCTGGGATATTGAAGCACTCTTGATTCTTGTTCCTGTTTGGTGCTTACATTGAAGTTAGATGCCATTCGCCTTTTCTCGCATCGAAACAGGGGGCTCTAGATAATAGGATGTGGAGTTCTTCACGAGTTTAAACTGAACAAAACACAAGCTTTACCTGCCGACCAGAGTAGTTATGTACCTTCAGGGTGTGGGCCTATCGATGCTGGGGATAGAAGATCGATGGAAGACCAAACAGCAAGTTAATTCCTCCAATATGTTGCCCACTTGCTGTGCCCCTTTACAACCTCCACGAATTCCCGCGCAATAACCCGATCTGTCTGCTCCGATGGATGAAGATCGTCATACCAGAGGTAGCTGTCTCGGATGGCATCAGAATCACAGGCGCTGCCGCATCGGTAGACAGAGCCGGTGACATTATATGGAGCGGTGCCATTCAGATACAACGATGGCTTGTTCCAGATATCGGTGATCTAAGTGACGGCCTTGGGTTAGCAACTGCCACAATAAATAAGGTCCGAAATCATACCAGGCCATGCACGTTGTAAACGGCGAAGCTACTTCCCGCATACCGATTTGCAATAAGGACCTCATACGGCGTCTGATAGTCATACACGGCATTTGCTAACGTCAAATACTGGCGCATTTTCTCACTTGACCGGGTGATATTCGATTCATACGTCGATTTATCTGTCCAGAACTCCGAATTCAACAGGCCGCCGTTCTCGGGAAGTGCATGCTGTGGCGACAAGTCCAGCGGTGCGTTGTTCAACAGCACGAAATTCCTCGCCCCGATCTCATGGAGCCGGTCGAGCTGTGCGTAGACACAGTCTGTGAGATATGTCACCGGCATCCCCTTTGGCTGGACCTCGGTGATGAATCCGTCGTAGTTGAGATCGTTTGTTCCGATCCAGATGGCGTAGACTGTTTCGCGTGGGGGATTAATCACGGCTGGCTTGTTTGTTTTCTTGCCGGTGTCCGACAGGAAGGTCGGGATCTGGTCTTGTTTTATGCCATTGCGGGGTGAGTTGCTGATTACTCTGTCGCACATTGCGCCTGAGACGGCGTAGTCGTATAGATGCACCCCGGTGTATTGCTGGACGTAGCTGGGCCATACTCGCCCGCCGGTACTGGCTTCGGATGACTGTTTTCGTGAGCCAGGATCATGATCAGGAAACTTGAACAGGATGCGTACCTCTTCAGAAACAGGCGGCGTGTAAGATCGCACACCGTTATCAGTGTAGCTGTCTCCAAAGACCACAAATGATGTGAACTTCTTGAGCAAAGGACGCGACGACAGCGGTGCTGCGTTGGCCACATGGGAAACGGACAGGGCAAAGACAATCGTAGCTACCAGGGATATCATTGTGATTGAGATTGGTCTTCACAATAAACCTGACTTCGCCCTTGATAAATACTTTGCTGGAGGATTAATGGGAGTTCAATTGGTGGAAATTCATGCATCTTGGAGTATGTCCCTACCCTGATCAATTTAGCCGGTCCCTCTTCCATTTGACCGAGTACCCTAATTCTCTGTCTAGACGGCCATAGGAACTAAATCATTCGTTCCGAGATGCTCGTTCTGAGATGTTTGAACTGGGTGTAGAGGTAATCGATGAGGGGTAACCCCTGCAAGGAAATATTCCGGGATTAGCCATTCGACTTCAATGGACAGCGATCGTCCGTACGCGGGGTAGCCTGACAGGGATCGTGGTACCTGAGATTACCCTGAGAACTTGAGAAGATTGTCGCGAGATTGACGCCTGCAGTAACGGCACTTTCTACACAAGACGGAGTTGCACAACAGGCATATGAAATGCAACTCCCTTTTGCCGGCCAGGAGTCTCTCCCATGGAATATTTCCTCCCTCAGGCTTGATTGCTAATTCTAGACGTGGTTGAACAACTAGACGATAATCTAGTTTTTGAATGACTTCCTCAGTTCCCATCGTGCAACATTTGCTGCCGACTGGATCTCTTCAATGGCTGCTTGATATACATCGCTACCACCGTCAAGCCCAAGCTATTGTATTTAGCAGACGACATTGGATAGAGGAAGAAAACTCACCAAAGCCACGTAATGTGGTCTTCCTGGTACAAGACTGTGCAGAGTGTCACCAGGAACTCTCTGTGATGCTCGCCGTGTATAGGTCCCAGTCAACCAAGGACTGGCTGATCGGCGGCCATTGGCTGGCATCAAGATCTTGGAGATGGTTCGTATTATCGCAGGGCCGCAGATTGGCGTTACCCTTGCATCATACGGAGCAGATGTGATCAGGGTGAACTGCAGCAAACTCGCGGATCTCAATGTATTTAACCCTACCCTACTATTCTCGACAAAATCTACTGACCAGCTTCAAGGTGCTGCAGCTCTCCCTCAACGCAGGGAAACGAACGATCGATCTGGATATTACGAAACCAGATGACATGGAGCGTCTACATGAGCTTCTTGAAGATGTGGATATCTTCGTGCAGGGATTCCGCGCGGGCTCTCTCGGCAGGAAAGGTCTGGGTGTGAAAAACATGTTGGAACTGGCGGCCAAGCGGAATAAGGGGGTCATCTGTGTGGATGAGAACTGCTATGGCCCGGATGGCCCGTTTGCTGAGCGTCCGGGATGGCAGCAGATTGGCGACGCCGCATCAGGCAGCTCGTATGTCATGGGCCGATCTCAGGGATTTGAGGCGGGCAAGAGTGTGCTGCCGCCGCTTCCTGTGTCCGACATGCTCACTGGTATCATCGGTGCACTGGGGGCCATGATCGCTCTCAGGGACCGGACCACCAAGGGAGGATCGTATCACGTCCAGAGTTCGCTGGTCGCCGCAGATACTATTTCCTTGGAGCAAGAGGTTGGACTATATCCACCGAGTGTGGTGCAAGAGACTGCTGCTCGATGCGGTTTCTCGCCAATCTCTCCGGATCAATTTGTGTCGGAGGTGCTGATAACAGTTATTGATGGTTGGAAAAGGGCTTTACCGGGCGCTCTCGATGAAGACTCCAAGTTCATGATGACCTTCGATACTCCTGGCCCGTGGGGTGTTCAGACGTTGTTGAAGCCCGTTGCTAGACTTGGTGATGCAGAGTCGAGTCCAACATGGACCTCGCCGGGTATGCCACACTGTCACCATGACCGTGGGATCAATTGGCTGTAATCAGAATGTGTCGTTACTAGTCGCAATATAGCAGGGTTTTGAATAGAGGCATGGTAGGGGTGAGACACGATTACTAAGATTCATGGTTCAAGTCTGCTGTGAAATGAAAGTGTAACTCATGTACACTGCGAATATTGATCTAGATCTAGGCTTTTGTAGTTATCGCTCAAAATCATCTAATTCACGTACTTGGGGAGGGTCTTCAAGATCCCATCCCGTGCAATGTCCTCCATCGCCGCCGTCATCTCCTGCAGGAACCGCTTGTCCCCTCGCAAGTCGTCACCGAAGAGGTTCCTGATGCTGAGGAGCTCTGCCGGGTTCGTGCCCCCTGCGTGAGCCTTGGCCTGGAGCTCCTCTCGCATCGGGTCGTCGACAACGAAGGTGTTGCCGCTGTCGTCCACTCCCTTGACGTACTGGAACCAGGCGGCTGCAGTGAAGCACAGGCGACGGAAGGGGCCCGTGACCCAGATGGCCTCGGCAATGGATGGCATGATAAACTGGGGAATCTTGCCCGTGCCGTTGAGACAGATGCGCGGCAGCTGGTCCATGATGGTCGGGTTGGAGAAGCGCTCTATGAGTGTGTCGCAGTATTGATCGATGTTGACGCCGGGAATGTCGGGCAAGGAGGGCTTGACCTCTTCGTGCATCATCTGCTCGACGAGCTTACGGAACAGAGGGTTCTGCATCACCTCGTGGACGTATTTGAAGCCCGCCAGCTGACCCGGGTAGCAAATGGCCGAATGACTGCCGTTTAGCAGACGCAACTTGTGCTTCTCGAACTCCTCGACACTGTGCACATCCTTCACAACCTGGACGCCGACCTTTTCAAACGGTGGCCGACCGTCGGAGAAGTGGTCCTCGACCACCCACTGCATGAAGGGCTCCGTCACGACGGGCCAGGCGTCTTCGATGCTGAACTGCTCGGCGAGGGAGGTCTTGTCGGCGGCGGAGGTCTGAGGGGTGATGCGGTCGACCATGGCGTTGGGGAAGGCGCCCTGGTCGGCAATCCACTGTGCGATCTTGGGGTCTCGCAGGCGTGCGAAGGACTCGAGCATGTGGCGTGTGATCGATCCGTTCTTCTGCATGTTATCGCATGACAAGATGGTGAAGGGCTTCAGGCCCTGCTGGTAGCGCCTGGCAAGGGCAGCGTAGAGGAAGCCGAAGGTAGTGCGAGGGGTCTTTTCGTTGGCAGGGTTGATGTCGAATTGGATGTCGGGGTGCTCGCTTTGGAGCTCGTGGGAGTTTTCATTATAGTAGTAGCCGCTCTCGGTGATGGTGAGGGAGACGATGTGGGTATCAGGGTGAGCCATCTTCGCGATGACGGCCTCGCGGTTGTCAGGGGCGAAAATGTAGGAGTTGATGCTGCCAACGACGTTGGCGAAGCTGCCCTTGGCCGAGCGCTCAATGACAGTGTACAGGTGGTCTTGCGATCGCAAAACGTCGCGCATGGCGGCATCGAATGGCTGCAAACCGACACCACAGATGGCGTAGTCTCGCATGCCATGTTTTTGCATCAATTGATCAACGTAGACAGCCAGATGAGCTCTGTGGAAGCCACCGACGCCCACATGGACGATTCCCTCCTTGACAGCGTCACCGCGCTGGTAGTTGGGCACCTTCACCGAGCCATCGCCGGCCGCTGAAATTTGGGACAGGTTCTTGCTGTTTAATTTGAGGGGTGTCATAATGAAATTGTGTGAAAAGAGAATGCAGGATTAAGGGAAAGGAGGGACACCGCCAGTTTTGACGCTGAGCGCTGAAAAGTTCAACAGGCGCATGACATCAGAGTGGGTATAGAAAAGGGGTGAAGTCATGAATCAATCATTGACCGGCTTTCTAATCTGGTTCTAGAATTGATGATCTAGACTTGATGCTATACTACCGCCATGTTCACATGATGCATGGTGGCGTTCTTAATTCCCCTTATCGCTGGTCAGCTGCACTTCTATATATTATTAGAAATACCGTAAATTGAAATAGATCTAAATTAATAGATCTGTCCTTGGCCGCCCTTCCCCGAGCCGAAACCGCGCTTCCCCGACTCTGGGACTCATATCGTGACCCGCAAATCCGGGGTGAAAATTCTTTCAAGGGACTTAACTTGAGTCACTTAAGGCCTTATCAGTGATCACTAGGAGATCAGCACTTCTCCGGCATCTCGAGCAATGCCGACCGTGTCGAGGCCTTGAACAGAGTGCATAACTCGGCCGATTGCCCGAGATCCCCTGGGATTCTCTGAGGGTTTGAAAACTCTGATTGCTGAATGCAACGCTGACCGTGGGATCATCAGCTGGTGGAGAATTCATCCATGAATGAGACGTGGGGGTTGGCTATATATACCTGAAGGACTTGACAGCTCATTTCAGCGGTCAGTCAGTACAGACTGACAAAGTACGGAGTAACAGGACCTGCAGCGATAATGAGTTGCATACAGGCGGCGCCACGGCGCCATACATGCAGCTCTGTCCTCCGTATACTCCGTACTCCGTAATGCCACGGCCCAGACATCCCATGGCTGTCCCTTCCGTGGACATCGTGAAGCTCTTCTTTCAACTTCGTAGACTCCAACCCCAGACCCCGCATTTGCGGGGATGGAGAATAAAATCATTGTAGAATCCGTGCATCAGGGCTATCAACAATATTCATTTCATTATGGCCGAGAAGCTCGAACTGGAGCACGAGGAGCGCGTCTCCGTCGGCGCTCCTCTTACCCCTGCACAAATCCAGGCGCGTTTCGATACCCTTCGGAATCTTACCGACGATGAGATGACTGCTTTGAATCGGACGGTTGTTAGTATAATAGATTGGAGAATGATGCCTTGCATTACACTCATGTTCTTGATGAAGTATGCTTGACGGTTCCTGCCGTGATATATATTGACGTGGGTAGCTACCTTGACCGCATCAACGTCTCCAACGCTCGCTTGGCCGGGCTCCAGGAGGATCTAAACATGTCAGACACCGTCTGGAACACTGGAATATCTGCTTTCTATATCGGATACCTCTTTGGACAGCTTCCCGGCAATTTATGGCTCGCCCGGTCCGACCCACGATGGCTGCTGCCCTCTATCATGCTCGCTTGGAGTATTGCTACCATCTGTATGCCAGCTTTGACGTCGTACGTTTCATTGCCCCGAACATGTTTAGAATTGGGTATTAACCATGCGCAGTGGTGCTGGATTCGCCGTCTGCCGCTTTGTAATTGGGTTCGCAGAGGCGCCATTTTTCCCTGGCATTACTTTGAGTACGCTGCTGCTCTATCCCTCCTGATCTATCCCTACAGTCCGTCTGACCTTCATAGTGACATCTTCATGGTACACCAAGGAAGAGAACCCCATGCGAATGGCCATTTGGCATGCAGGTAACACCATATCCAACATATTATCCGGCTTCCTGGCAGCCGGAATCTTGACCAACATGGATGGCACCGGAGGTCTACACGCATGGCAATGGTTTTTCATCATCGAGGGCGCCGTATCTATTTTGGTTGCCCTCGTTGCGTTTCTGCTGCTGCCAAGTTGGCCGCACGATACCAAATTTCTGACCGAGTCCGAGCGAGAGATGGCTCAGTACAGGATCTTAGTGTCAAACGGGGGCCGAGAGGAAGCGGTTGGAGGGACATGGGATGGGCTGAAGGAGGCCGCCAAAGATCCCTTCACATGGTTGTTCTGCCTCATGCACTTCGCCCTTGTTACTGCCCAGAGTTTCAAGGATTTCCTCCCTTCGGTGAGTACTGTGTGACCTTCATAATACAACTACTAATCACTAGTCAGATCATGGATACATTCCACTTTGATGAGATGACCACCTACCTTGTCCAAGCTCCTCCCTATGCGATCGCATATATCGCAGCCTGTCTCATAGCCTATTCCTCCGGGAAGATGCAGGAATTCTGTACCCATATAATCATCCCGATATTCTTCAGTGCGGTGGGATGCAGCCTGTTGATTTCTACCCTGAACGTCGGGGCGAGGTACTTTGGTCTCATCCTCTTGATCACTGGGACGTATACTGGACTGAACCTGCAACTTTCATGGGAAACAACCCTAGTTCCAGCACCTCGCAGCAAGAAAGCGGCCTTGATTGCAATCGCTAATTGTATTAGCCAGTGCAGCCATTGGTTCAGTCCGTACTTCTTCCCGACATCCCAGGAGCCCTATTACAGGCTAGGAGGCGGCTTGATCTTGGTCGGTTGTCTCTTGACTGTAATCTCCGCCATCCTGGTGAAGTGGAGGGCGAAGGTATTGAATAAACGGCTTGATGAGGTGGAAGACTATCAGGAGGGTGTTGGGGAGCGTGGATGGAGACATGTTTGCTGATCGGCCAGGACTGTCAGGCTGTATCCCCTCCTTATGCTTTCTTCTGAGTCACTTCACGGCTCTGGGTTGATCATTTTACTATTTCTCACTGTTACGATGTCATGAATTGTGGATATCTACTCGTATAAAAAGCTATCTTGCAATGATCCATTGAAACCAAACAGCATATCGTCGTCAAACCTTGTATCGACCTCAGTATTGAGATGACCTGTGGATGCAATGCTCGCAAACGGATTATCTGGGAAGAAAGCTGCGACCGACGTTGATGGAACCTGTTCGTCGTGCGCTCGTCCATCGCTGGGTCCGCTCTGTTGACGGATAAAGCTCTGGATGATCATATCGATGTCCAATTCAGACCCTTCTGCATCGGACGGGGTGCCATGATCAGCCGCAGTCACTCTTCGTGCGTCTTCGTTTCCAGTATGGGATGGTCTGCTCAGACACGAATTAAGTATATCTCTTTCAGCCAATACCGGGTTACCATTCCCTACGGTGTTGACATTTAATTCTACCCCCATACGATCCATCAGATGCAAGATTACGTTGCGAGCTCGGCGCACAGCCCAGTTCGTCTCCTGGTTCTTTTTGAATATATCAATACAGGCCCAGAGGCTGGCATGAGCACGACTTCCCCCCTCCCGCTGCGCTGCTACTCGAACAAATATGGTAGCTGCCACATATGTTGCGTAAGAGATCAGGTACGGCGCTCGAAGGATGGAGAAGGCATGATCGTAGGCCAGAAGTAACTGCATGATTTTCGATGCCGCCGTGGTACAGGTGTTGAAAGAAGTGACTACCACGGATGGATTCGTCGCATGGAGATGGCCCTCTGCTACAAAAGGTCGGTGAAGGAGTATGAGGAGCACATTGTACAGAGCGAGCAGCGAAAGGACATGGGGTGGAGGTATGATTTCAGTCGCGCCAGTATTGAATCTGAGATGATCCGGAAGAGCATCACTCCATCGCTTCAGCTGCGTGTTCAGGGAGTTCAAACTGGCCAGCAGGTCTTCTGGGGACCGATTTGAGCTGCGTTCCGAGTACACCTTGTTTAATATCCCATTGAGTATCAACGACAGTTTGCAGAGCTCCGTGAAGGTCGACACACTGTAGGCCGGAGAACCCAGATATGACTGCACGTCGGAATACGCAAAAGGCTGCCAGTGCTCGAGCTCTTCAAAGCGATCGAGAAATGCGAGCGAGACTTTGGTGTCGAAATCCTGCAGACTCGCCGGTCGCCCTTGATACAAGGACTGGATTTTGTCCACCACAAACGCTCCCCAGAACACTCTCCGGCGAATCTCAACATCCTCATCTGAAAGACGACGCATGTTGGCCAGCATGGTCGCATCTACGTGCATACCAAGGTCAATGATCATTCGAAATGCTGTCCCGGCATATAACCAGGCGGCACTGCGTTCATCTCCCAAGGCAAACAGCGAGCTCGTCATGACAAGGAGAGCTTGGATAGTGGTGATTTGGCTCCGATCGAGGGCACTTCCGAGTAGTTCCTTCACTCTTGTGCGGAAGGTCCAGCCAGCTGTGCGGACATCATCAGGATCGCGGCGGACTTCCAGTCGATTGCTGAATTTGGAGGCGCCGAAATAGATGGCATTGAGCAGAAGCTTCGAGAAGTAAGGCCCGTTCGTAGCCATGTCGCGCATAAATGCCGGGCGATAGGTGACCAAGAACGAATGATGCTGGCGATTCCAGTGCAAAGACAACAGGTGCATTCCCAGTTCTGGGTCGACTCCGTCAAAGTCAAGCTTGCCGGATCGTAAGTTGACCGTCTCAAGCTGTCCTATTCGCAATTAGATCGTATTCTGTCAAGCGGACGTCCAACTCACGTTGATAGGCAGCCTCTCCCATCAAACGTTTAGAGATATGCTCCTGGGGCACCTGGGGGTCGACTAGTCGCGCCTGGCCATGTCGGTCCATCGGAGCATCATCAAACAGCGTGCTCGTCAGTCCGTGGTAGCTTGATTCTCCGTCTGCAGAAATATAGATGCGCGATACTGCAGAGTGGGGATGGTGTGTATTTTCTACGGTCGGGCCTGGCGAGGCTCCGATATCTTGCGCGTCTTGCCTATCTTGCGGCGAATGCGAGTGCACATTGTCTGGCGACGCATTCGTACTGTTTGTCTGGCCGTCAAGCACTCCTAGTCGTTGGCGAAGCTGATTATTTTCCGCTTCTAGGCGGGAAAGGCGAGCCTTGGTTGGTCTACCAGGTAAGCTGATGATTATGCTATATAGAGGATGCGACCGTACCTCTGCCTCTCTTGACCCACTGGATAGGCGCAGTCCTTACCATAAGATTTGCAGTTGGAACAGGCTGGCTGGCTATTGTCGCAGCGTAACTGTCGTGCGTGTTATTCCCTGTCCCGAGGCCTGCTTGCGACAAACTCACCTTTCGTTGTCGACAGAAGGAGCAGGCCTTGGCGGCTCTCCTGGCTTTTGGCGGGCTTTTGTCTTCCATGGATTATTTGTGCAGTTCTCCTGATCCGTGGGGGTGAACGACTATCTATACGCGATCGGCTCCCTCCGCGGCACGTTTGCTCCGTGGCCCCCACGCGATCTTTACCTATAAGTTGCGTTTTTACTGGTCTTATCTTATTCGCCCATTGCACCATGGCCCCTGTTTCCCACGATACGAGGGCGAATGTTCCCCCACAATGGGTGTCTCTTGTGTCCGGGGGGGTAGCTGGGGGAGTAGAAGCTGCCGTGACTGTTGGTATTAACCCAGTCATTGTATGGCCAACACTGACGCTGTCAGTATCCTTTTGAATACTCCAAAACCCGCGTGCAACTATTGACAAAAGACGCGGTGACAACATCGAATCCGTTCCGACTGATTTCCCAAGTTGTTCGGCAGGAAGGCGTCGGTGCCTTGTATACAGGATGTTCGACGCTCATTGTCGTACGTATTGAGAATTACTATATATGCGACCGAGCTGATATTGTGCAGGGCACCACTGCCAAGGCAGCAGTGCGATTTCTCTCCTACGATACAATCCGCAACTCCCTGGTGGATGATCGAGGGACCTTGTCGCCCGGTCGGGGAATTCTCGCAGGAATGGCCGCTGGCACTGTAGAAAGTGTGGTTGCTGTGACCCCGACTGAGAGGATCAAAACTGCTTTGTATGTCTATCTTCGCGTTGAGCGACGACAATCCTAACAATCCCCTAGAATCGACGACGCCAAACACAAGAGACAGTTCAAATCCAGCCTTCACGCAGCCTCTGTCCTCGTCCGAACGCATGGCCCAGGCGAGCTGTATCGCGGTCTCGTTTCCACAACCCTCAAGCAATCAGCTACATCGGCAGTTCGCATGGGTACATACAACATCCTCAAAGTGTTCACCACCTCACAGGGTATTGCCCCGGGTGTCCTGACGACATTCGGAATGGGTGCAGCGGCAGGTGTCGTCACAGTCTATGCCACTCAGCCCTTTGATACAATCAAGACGAGGGCACAGGGCGTCAACGGAATGAGTATTGCCGAGGCAGTGAAGAGTGTTGTTCGTGATTACGGCGTCAGGGGCTTCTGGAAAGGAAGCTCAATGCGACTGGGACGCCTTTTATTGAGTGGAGGCATTGTGTTTTCTGTATATGAGCAGATGTCTGCGCTGCTTTCTAGAATATAAATATCGGAGCCTGTATACCCTCGAGAATATTTATCTCAATCCATGTGGTGAACATAGGGATATGGACGGTGTCATACCGATGTATATACAGCCTTAGAGGGATAAATCTCAACACTCACGTTTAACTGGATCTACCAACAGACCCACTGGTACGTGTGCACTACGGACTACACCGGAGTGAAGATGCAATGGGATGAAAAGGGTGTGTTTCACTCCTACGTTGGCGGACGAATGATCCCGCGGAAGATGAGGTCCGTCTACCTTCATCTACCTGCGTCTACCGGTGCCAATATAGGTTGTTTTCGAGTATTGGGACAGTGATGGCAACTATTACCATGGAAGTGGGAGGCCGCGGAACAGCACAGGTACGGCACCTCGAGAGCTAGTAGATACGATCGTTGTTGATAGTCATCTATATATGGACACAACAACCCTAGCAATGCCATGCAAGTGACCACAGTCGTCAAAGATAAATTCATCGCAAATTGGCAACGATTCCTCAACGGGCGATTGGGAGTCCGACCATGATACTCGCCCCTAGCCAGACTACGGGACGAACTCGCTTCCCCGCCAGAAAAGCATTCCGTGCAGTATGGATGAGATCCGGAACATCGAAAGGGTTATTCATTCACCGAAAGGACCTTCCAGCGTCTCCCAAGCTGTGGGAGCCAATCCTCCTGTCGGCCATGGGATCATCACAGGGAAACCCGCGACAGCTTGACGGCATCGGGGGTGCTACGTCGACAACTTCCAAGGTTGCCGTTGTTGCAAAGTCCAAGCATGCCAATATAGACGTGGACTATACATTTATCCAAGTGGCAACTGATCAGGCGACCGTGGACGTGACGGGGAATTGTGGTAATATCGCATCTGGCATTGGTCCATTTGCTCTGGATGAGGGCCTTGTGAAGGCTAAACCAGGACAAACCGAGGTGAGCACTGGCAATGAAGGCCGAGAGTCGAAACTAACCTGTACAGGTTGACATTCGTATCTTCAACACCAACACGGGGCAGGTTCTTCTGGAGACAGTTCAAGTCGCCCCGGATGGGAGTTATTGGGAGGAGGGAGACTATCAGATCCCAGGAGTCGATGGGACCTCGAGCCCCATCAAAGTGGCTTTTCTTCATCCGGAGGGCAGCATGACCGGTCAAATGTTCCCCAGTGGAGCAAGACAAGAGCTGCTCACCGTTGAGTCCTCTATCATTCCAGCATTTACCGTGAGAGTCAGCTTGGTCGATGCAGCAAACCCATTCGTCCTCGTGGACGGTTCATCTCTGCCATTAGAGGTTGACCCTTCAATACAGGACAGAAACAGCGCAACATTCCTCGCCATTATTGAAGAAATTAGATGTGCGGGCGCTGTGCGATTTGGACTTGCTATTGATGTCGAGAGGGCACACCTTATTCGGGGAACCCCCAAAATCGCCATTTTATCCCCTCCAAGAAGGGATGAGAATGACACAGACATTGAAGTGCTCTCATTCACCATGGGAAATCCTCATTCGAGTCTCCAATTGACAGGCGCCGTGTGTATTGGCGCAGCGATAGTAATCCATGGCACAACTGCGTGGGAAGTGGCCGGTAGAGGACGAGCCGAGAGAAGGCCGAAGAACGGAATGTCGGTTGCTGGCAGTGAGATTGCGTGGCCGCTGCCAATTGATATACGCCATCCGGCTGGCGTTATTCATGTCGAGACAGGGTTAGCAATGGATTGTAAAGGGGAGGTTCGAGTGGACAAAGTCGCGGTGCTCAGAACAGCCCGCCGACTGTTTGATGGGAATGTATTCTATCGAGCCTAGCTTAATCGACAATTATGACTGGCCATTGGCCATTGGCCCTACAGGGCTCCAGGTCCATTCAACTCTCCAGAGGAGATGGAGGAATATCAAGAACGAGTTGTCGATTTGTTTCCCTATAGTAGGTACTGTGATACAACGGTACACTTCTGAAATATGAATGATCACCACGACGGCTTTTCCTCCCTACCCAGCGGTCTCATCTCATATTGAATAATGACCTGATCCGTCCGATGAATGCGATTCGGCGGGTGGAGCTCAACTGGCGTATCGTCCAGGGCCAATATGCTTTCCTGACTCCCCTCCCTCTCGTCATCGAAGTTGGTGGTGAAGAGATCTTGATCCCTGAATGAGTCTCGCTTGGGTCTCTTGATTTCGCGGTCGACCGACTCGGGATGTATCTCATTCCCACCGTTCTGGTAGTATCGCTTGTGCGCACTCCACGTTCGTTTGCAGGTGAGAAGATCGTAGAGCGGACCCAGTGTCGGGACGCAGGATGCTATCATCACGGTGTTCGATTCGATGCTGCCTGTGGTAAGAAGCGGGTCGAAGGACGGTTGTGAGTATGCACTTACCCGACCCATAGAGCAATATCCGCCATCGAATCTCAGGCTTGGTCAGTTGTGCAGTTAATGAGGGGAGCTGGTGGGTGTCACACATGAAGGATCATTTCGTTGATAGATAGTCGGTAGCTGGAGGCATTTGACAACTGCCATAGAGAAAGCCCTAGACTTGTTAGTCTGATGTCATATCGGAGCTCGCAGAGACTCACACGATACCGAGGCCAAGCACTGCACACAATGCCAGTTTCTTCTTCAACGTGACTTTGAGCTTCGCCAGCACGACGACTGGGTAGACAGCGAGGTAGAGATCGGTGAATGCGGCCAGAGCTGAGATCTGGATTCAACATTCGCCCTTATCATTGTTCATGTGACTCAACTTACCCCCGTCAAATATCAACATGGAAACCGTCACGATTACTGGGCGACAGGTGGCGGTGCCGCTTGATATCAGATAAAAAGTCCATAGGGCTTTTGGTGGATCACACTCTGTAAACAGGATGATAAGGAGGATGCAAGACGTTAGGAACAGAACACTGGTCAGAGTCCAGAGCCACAGTCGCTGCAATCGCCCCGGGTTCAAAATCCGCTCGAGGAGAATTGCGATGGCCAGTTTGGGCAGGGTGAATGCCATGACTCCCAAGGAGCTTGCAATGATGTTAAGCAGCATCAAATCGCTGAAAGAGTCGTTGCCAATCTCCTCTAACAGACCTTCTGTGTGCTTCCCGAATCCCATGCTGATGCAGACTGTGTAAAGAATGGTGAACGCGGCCAGGACGAGCTACAGGATTAGCATGTTATGCGCCTCACATAGGTAAGAAACAGGCTCACCAGCGAGACTGCAATAATATAATCTTCAAGACCGATGTTCCTCAACCATCGGGCTCGGATGTAAAGGCGAGCAGATACCATTGTAGCGCTAACGATGAAAAGAGGCCAAAATACGGCGAGAAGCATCGGTCCCTTCGTCTCACGAGAATTTTCAGGCGTTATATCCGCCATTGAGAGGGAAATAGAAGGTTGCGTGGTCATGGAAGAGAAGAAGGCCCTCGACGTATTTAGAACTCTTCCATGAACAAAGAACAAGCTCGTTGGCCGGCATCTTGGAAGGTCAAGACGCTATTGCTTACCCTTGCATGTTGTGGTTACACCGTCAGCTATCACCACAAAGAACGGACCCTTGGAGACAATCAGCTCCCCTGCCTCTCGCCACCGGTTAGCATGCCAGTGGACACTAGATGTGGCTAGATGTGTCCCAAGCATATGGATCGACGCACCGAAGTCTGACCGTTTCGAACATTCATGTAAAGTGGAGAATCTGCCCTTGAAAATGGAATCTCAATTGCCCAGACTCCGTAAGCAATGATCTCTAGTGTCATACAGGGGTCCCTTCGTGTTAGGGGCTGTGCACTGGTAGAACTTGTCTTCGAAAATCCCAACATTACTTCAGGAAGTCGCATCCGGGGGGGCTACTTGGGAAATGCGCAGGCGCGAGTGTCACTCCTCGGAACAGTGAGACCTCTCTTACATGCACTTGAGACCATTATTTAACAAGATGCTCCTGAGCTACTTGCCATAGACAGTTAACTATGAGCAAGGAAAATGTAAACAGCCATGGCCCTGAAGACGAACTCACCCCCCGTACGGGAAATGACAATGAATATTAGAACTTCTGATTAACAAGATTCTCGCTAATTGACCATAAGCGGTCTTCATTGTCCACTCCGACAGCATACGCGTATTCCTCTGGGATGGGCTTCACGTGGTTGTCGTCGTCGATATAGCCACCATTCTTATCTATCCTTCGATCAGCAACAGCGAACCCTGTGCGAGGGAGCGGCTTACCCCGGATGGACGGATCAAATGCACCAATGATCATGTTGGGCGCGCCTTGTTCTCGCGTCTTACGTCTCAGTGGCGTGTTGGCGACTTCACCTATTAGTACCCATAGATACTGACTGACGGAGAGAGCTTACACAGATCGTAGTCCTCTTTGGTCATATGACGGCTTATCTGTGACGACATAGCTATACAATGTCAATTGTGATCGGTATACATTGAATGCGGTTCAATACTTCCAGGGTGGACGCTGAACGAGATGACCCCTCGATCGCTCAGCTTCCTCGCCAGCGCAGCGCTGAACAGAATATTCGCCGTCTTGGACTGGGCATACGAATTCCACTTGTTGTATCCCCTCTTCTCAAAATTGATATCATCCCAATCCGGAGGCGCAAGTTCATAGCCACTGCTACTGACATTGACGATGCTGGCACCATCCTTGAGGGTAGGGATGAGCAGATTAGTGAGCAGGAAATGTCCTATCTATCGTTAGTCTCGACAGGACAGGGTTGACTGCACGAATACAAACCGATATGATTTATCCCGAACTGCATTTCGATTCCTTCTGAGGTGAAGCTATAGGGGGTCGCCATAACTCCAGCACTATTGATCAAGGCGTCAAACTTCACATTCAATGCCTTCAATCTCTCCGCGGCATCGCGGATGGAATATTGGCTGGCGAGGTCGAAATCGACGAGTTTGATGCTCACGTTTGGTGACTGCGACAGGATCTGCGACTTGGATTCTTCTAAAAGATCTGGCTTTCTGGCTGTCAAAACTAGGACGCCCGGCCCTCTGGCGGCAACTGCTTTGGCCACTTGAAAGGCGATTGACTCGGGACTGCAGCCGGTGATGATCACTGACATTTATAAGGGAGGCTCGTGTTAAGATCGGGTAACCTACCATTTTTCCCCTTAATGTGGTCGCTCAAGGCCGTGGCCACCTCGTCGACGGTAGAGTCCCAGGAAAAAGAAGACATGATGCAGGGAGTGTACGAATACTGTTGAGGATACTGGGAACTTGTTGGGGCAGCGGCACTTTTAAGGCACAATATGACATGAATTATGTGTTAAAGAACCGTTCCTGTCGGACGATAATGTTATCATGATGTCACGAATGGGATTATCAAGTCAAAGTTGTGGCTGACGAGAGCATCCGGACGTTGCACTTGTATGACCTCATATGCAAGGCTCGTTGTACACGACGCGGATTCCATTGGGTTTAAGTTCCTCATCAAGGGCATCCATGCGGTCCCAGGGATAGATATCACTGCCCTTTCGATCACCATAACCCGCAGGAGTGTATGTAATGCGGATCTCGCGCAGAGGACATTTACGTCGGATAGCAGCTTGGCCATACGCACGAAGCCAGTCCTCTTCTTCTTGCCCAAAGTCCGACAATCCTTCTCGATTCTGCTGATCCTCGAACGTCAAGTGCCAGTGGAAAACACGAAGGGTGGCGGCTGGATATTCGCAAGAAGATGGTCATCAAAGCTATAAGAGCCCCTTGCTTTCTCGCCTTCCATCGAGGCCCTGGAGGAAAGGCTGATCTCTTCAAGAGCCGGGAATCCACGAAGATCAAAGCCGGCAAGGCCTCGTCCGTTAATGTGTGTCACGTTGACCGACCGTAACGTGTTCTTGTGAATGGCGAGAATAGGCTGTAGAGTGGCGAGACTCCAGTCGCTGTACAGGCCTGATTCACCGTATCCAGATCCGTAGTTAAAATCTAGACTAAACTCCTCCAGTTTCGCAGGCCACCTGACGAGATGTTCAAGGACTTCCGGGGTCTGTAGAAACGCTGCCAGTCGCAGGGTTGTGAATGCGGCTGTCCCTGCCCTTTCCTGTTCGACCTGTCAATACATGGACAGCGAGGTTATATTAGTGAAAGACTGACCTCCATCAGCTGCCACTCAACCGAATCGCCCTTCTGCGATACTTCACAAAGCTCAAGAACCTTTATCCGTGAGGAGTAGAGTGCCTGGAAGACCCTCGGCAAGCTCAAACCGTACCTTTCATCCGCCTCGAGATACAGCCGACTTAGCTTGGGGAAGTTCGTAAGGGCGAATTCCATAAGGGGCCATGCGTGTTCGCTCCTAGACATTCCGCTAATCGCTAGCCACTGGGTCCCTGTAAACCACGTTGCAAGCTCATTTGCCATCTCCTCCCTCATGAGGATGAAGTTTGCAACCCGAAACCGAACTGACAGGCGCCGGCATAATGACCGAAGCGATAAGATTTCTTTGCAGCTACGATACAGTGCGCCCGAGACCGGCGAAGTGTGCGGAGCGAACGCAGAATGGTAAGTGTAGACCTCCAAGTCTGCGTAAAGATGCGGCGTGGCTATCCGGTGAAGGCGACGGCAGACGAGACTAAGGGACAACAACGTGCCATAAAAGTCTGCATGTTTCGGGCAATAAATTACACCGCATTCCTGGAGGGAGGCTGCAGACTGGGACAGCATGGTGGATGATGGCATCCAGGAGCTCATCGGGGAGGTTGAGAATGGTGGCCTGCGACATGATGTGAACTGGGTCCAGGAAAAGATATTTCCGACGAAGAGAAGCTATTCCCGACCATGGGTCAGATATTCCATGGGTTAGATATGAAGAATCCTGTGGTGTTGCCTATCACTTCTGTTTCTTAGGCAACCATGTTAGTCTGTTTGTGGATGCGATCATGGTACATATCACTTCTCTCTTGCTTCTAGACATAATCATCATTCATAACTATAACAACATGGATCTGCTATCTAGGTCTTCCTCATCAGTCGTCGTCCTATTCCCACCATGCGCAATGCTCCCTCCGCCGCCTCCACCAGCAACCGCTCAGTGTCCCCGATCGCCTCCTCCAACGTCGATGGCCGCTGCAGGATCGAGGCGAACGCATCAATGCCAACCTCGTAATTTACATCGGCGTTCTGGCCGATGGTTCCAGCAAGAACGATAACCGGAATTCCACGCCGTTTGGCGCGCATGGCCACCTCCGCCGGGATCTTCCCTCGAGGCGTCTGGTCATCCACGCCTCCCTCTGCCGTGATAATGAGATCACAGTTGTCGAACATATTCTCCAAGGGAAAGTATTCGGTCAATGCATCGTATCTTGGACGCAGCTTTGCCCCGATAAGAAGCAAGCCCGCCCCCAATCCCCCCGACGCACCACTCCCTGGTGCATTTGCAATGTTAAATCCAAGTGTGCGATGAACAACTATAGCATATGTGTCCAAGGCCGCTGCAAGCAGCTTCGTCTGCTCAGGGGTTGCCCCTTTCTGAGGTCCATACACTCGTGCCACCCCAGCCGGACCACAGAGGACGTTTTTCCAATTGCAAACGGCCTCGATCGCAACATTCTTCAACCTGGGATGCATCTTCGAGAAGTCCACCCCGGCAAGTGAAACGAGTATTTCCCCTCCTCCAGCATGGGGAAGGTTCTGACCATCCAGACCGACTAGGCGAGCACCTAGGGCTTGAAGCATTCCGGTACCCCCATCGCTGGTCCCCGAATCACCACACCCGATTATGATCCGCTGAACTCCCTCATCAAGGGCTGCAGCGATGAGCTGACCGACTCCGAAGGTGGTTGTAAGACAAGGGTTGCGATGGTCTTGGGGAACTAGACTGAGGCCCGCGGCGGCAGCCATCTCGACGACGGCGGTCTTGGTCGAAGTGTTGCCCAAGATCCCATAGAACGAATGGATGGGAGATCCAATAGGCCCGGTGACGTCGATCTTGCGGATGATACCACCGGTTGCAGAAACGAGAGTGTGAGTAAAGCCCTCCCCACCGTCTGCAAGAGGCACCTTGCGAATGATGGCCGCCGGATCAGCTCGAAGAATGCCGGTCTCGATGCAGTCTGCTGCAATCTCGGGGCTGACACTACCCTTGAATCCGGATGGGCAAACGAGAACCTTCATGGTGGTGGATGAAACGTGAAGAAACGACTGAAATGGTTGGAAGTTCTAACGAGAGACAGTACTAAACAACTGCTTTTGATGTGAATATGTGGGGAATATGATAGAAGGGATCCATGACCAGACAGGGTTCTTATACAGGTTATCATGTCTGGCTGGAGTCTACTTCGCTCGGCGTCTATCCCATGGATGGTCCCAGCCTTGTAGCAACGTGGTACTTGTGTCGCGTGCTTCGCCTCGATCTCGCCTACAAGACACAAACAATCAGTACAATCGAATAGCGATCTCGTTTCTAAAAATGATATCCTGCTGCCTATTGCTCAATGCTTGGCCTGTATTGAGTAGTTTGATGATGATCATCAAGTAGCGATGACGTTGCTGAAAATTGATATGCGGTTGCCTGTAGTACCAAAGGCTTAGCCCGCAGTTTATCAACGATCATCGCAGTGCAACACCATTTATAGATACGAAATGCGGTTACCTGTAGTAGCGAATGCTTGTATGGCGGGGATTGGGGTAGGGTCTGGCCAAGTAGCTGAGATACCAGAATAGATACTGCAGTCCACGAGTGGGTTTCAGGGCAGTGATGGAGCAACACCTCGTTACCGGGCTGTGAGAGTATGTGAGAAAGTATAAAATCAAGTTTCAATCCAGGAAGTCCTCCTATCACACTCGTTTCTATTAAGCAACTACATTCGTTACTCTCTTCCGTCCTCATGGCGTATTCTTTCTTGACCCCCAATGGCTACGACGCCCAGTCGCAACAAGAAGACGACCAACAATCTATCACCGGCAGCGAAGGCACCTTCTTGACCCCATTGACAGCCGACAAGGAACCCAAACTCGTCACTTGGTCAGGCCCCAAAGACCCTGCAAACCCATTGAACTGGAGCTACTCTAGGAAATGGTCCGCTACGATTCTGGTCTCTTGCTTCACCTTCATTTCACCTGTTTCCTCTACAATGGTTGCACCCGCTCTAACGGAGATCGCAAATGAATTCAACATCACGTCCACAATCGACCGGTACCTGGTCATGTCCATCTTTCTCCTCGCCTATGCACTCGGTCCCTTTATACTTGCCCCCTTGTCCGAGATGTACGGCCGAGTTGTGATATTGCAGTCGGCAAACATGGTGTACCTGGTTTTTAATACTGTGTGTGGCTTTGCAAACGTCACGCGAGCAGATGCTTGCCTTTCGTTTCCTGAGTGGTCTTGGTGGAAGTGCGCCACAAGCGGTAAGCTCCCTCAATTCATACCATCCAGTGAAGATGCTCACAAGAACAGATTGGTGGAGGCGTTCTAAGCGACTGCTGGAGAAAGCACGAACGGGGCTCAGCGACAGCCGTTTACGGCGTGATGCCTTTCCTTGGGCCGGCCATTGGGCCCATTGGTAAGAGTTCGCTCCCAGGAAATGACCCATACTAACACCATTAGCTGGTGGTTACTTGACTCAGTACATGTCCTGGCGATGGGTCTTCTTCATCGTGTCTATGGCGGACGCTGTTGTCCAAATCCTAGCCTTCCTCTTTTTACGCGAGACATACGCCCCTAAAATCCTGGCTACCAAGAAGAAACGTCTGCAGCGTGAGACTGGGAATCCGCTCCTGTACACCGAATACGACGAGCCAGACCGTACTTTCCCACAGCTCCTGCGCAAGAATCTTGTTCGGCCTTTCCGAATGCTTTTTACTCAGCCCGCTATTCAGGCTGTGGCTCTGTACCGCGGTTACCAATATGGGTTGATGTACCTTGTGTATGTATTTTCGTACTCGTCGACCAGAGTGAAGCTAACTATACGTAGTCTGGCCTCGTTCCCAACTGTATGGGAGGGACGATACAATCAACCAAAAGGGACCGCCAGTTTGAACTATATTTCCCTAGGCGTTGGATTTGTTATCGGACTGCAATTTTGTGGTCGACTAATTGACATCGTGAGTCCCCTCCTTCCTGGCTTTATCATCACCTAACGTTTTAGGTGTATCTCCGCTTGGCCAAGTATTATGGCGACGAGGGTCGACCAGAATATCGCATCCCTCTCATGATACCCGGGGGTCTCGTTGTTCCCATCGGCCTTTTCATCTACGGCTGGACAGCGGAATATGAGACCCACTGGATAGCACCTAACATCGGTGCTGCCTTATTCGCAATTGGCCTGATTATCTGCTTCCAGTGTTGCCAGACCTACATCATCGATTCTTACACTCGATACGCCGCAAGTGCCACCGGAGTGACCGCATTTGTTCGAACGATGGCAGGATTCAGCTTCCCCCTCTTTGCGGACAGCCTGTACCGCGCCCTTGGCCTGGGCTGGGGGAATAGCCTCCTTGGATTCATCAGTCTCGGCATGGGGCTCGTGGCTCCAGCCCTTCTTTGGTTCTACGGTGAGCGCATGCGAGCCAAGAGTCCCTACTGTGCGGGTGACGAGACGAGTCATGTTTGATGGCCAGAACATTTCCTTCATGGTGAGATGACGGGGAAGAAGCGAGTTAACCGAGTTTGATGAGCCATTGGTACATGAGATAATGAGTTAAAATAGATATCGAAATAGAACGTATTGACATTCATATTCCTTAGCCAGGGCAGTGCAAACTTTCTCTGAGACAGGGCTTCAGCAAACAAGTGGTGCCCAGGAAGCCCAGACATGAAAATATGAGGCTATTGGTAGATGTATCCGGGAATGACTTGGGGATCTCTCGGCAACCCTATCACAGCCACGCCTCAAGGGTCTGCCGAGTCATTTTCTCTTGTCGTACCTCGTCCAAGACACGGCATCGTAGCGAGGTGAAAGGGCTCTGTCAGGGTCTAGAGATCAGCGGTGAGTTGACATCCCGAGGTATTGGGATAGAAAGATGTAGTCCGGAGTAGCAATACGAGCACTGCCTTCATTTTCAGCTGGCTCTGTCTCCGGATGCATCGTCTTGGACATCTTGGTACATGAACTTATTCCGGTGTTTGGAGTATCCTAAGCCCTGGAGTCCGTCCACTTACTTGTTTAGCTTGCTTTCCTAACATTGTTACCAAGATACGTTGTTACATGCACTGTTTCACTCACTCATCAGCACTGTATCTCGGCCTTTTTTGTCACTCCTTTGATTATTAACTGTTCTTGATAAGCGAAGGTCCTCCTGCCTTGATCTTTCTGGACTTACATGTGACCCAACAACCCCTTTCCAGTAACCGAGCTATTGTTATGATATGCAGGGTCGCTCCTGCCGTTCTTGTTGGGTTAAGATGGCACCTTCCTAGTTGATTGGAGTATCGAATTCGAGTGAGGAAAGAGCGACCATCAATATTACAGTTACTGATGTTCATTGAGGTCGCATGCGTTGTACGAGATACCTATATCGGTCTTCCTGCGGTTGAACAAGGTGGACCTTAACAATCCTCCCTAGTAAAATATATGCTAATAACACTCCTATACCCCCATAATATAATCTGATTTAAACCTGCCTATTGACTCCAACTCAGCGTTCAGCCAGTCACAGAGCCTCGATAAGCTGGGGCTGTATTCATGATAAAGCGTGAACTACTCGGAATGATTGGAGGTAGGGACCAGACTCTAAACAGGTCTTAGACAAGGCCTCAATCATGCTATCGGATCCGAAGTCTTCTAGTATACATATCTGAAGTGCACATTCTCTTTATCCGTTAAGTCCTTAAAGGCGAGTCTATCGCGCTCGCTTTCATCCAGGCCAAGATCATCGCGGCGCTTGTTCTCCCGGTACGAGAGCACATACAGGGCCGACGCAGACACGATGGTGATACAGTAACTGCATCAGTTAGCAATCCATCCATAACGAGTGAAGGGGCACAGTCTTACCAGATAATAAGCCCAGTCCACAACTCAGGATAATGCTGATCTTTCTCCTGACTGCGGATGAGCTGCGGTCCAACGATATTGCCAACGCAGTAAGCGACAAACACAGCCGACGCCATAAAACTCTTCTTCGTTTCGCCAGCGACATTACTCGCGCCGAGAGAAATAGTGAGCCCGACGACAGGGCCGAAGAAGCCGATTATAGAGTATCCGGCCACAGGGGTAACGGGCTTATGGCCCCAGCTCGATTTCCAAATCATGACGAAACCGGCGATCACGGGGAGGCAGCAGAGGACGAGTAATATGACGCGAATGTTTCGGATGCGTGATGAAAGCCAGCCTGTGCCGATGATGCCGAAGGCTGATATCGCGCCGAGCGGGAATTGGAAGAAGATGCTTTGCAGCGACGAGTAGCCGAATGTCGAGACGATAAGGGGGCCGAAGCCAGATACCGCACCATTGACAGTATATCTGGCAGCTTGATTAGTCGTTGTGTGTAACAGAGGCGGATGTACTCACGCAGCAGCCATGGTCAAGGAGACAAGCCAGATCCTGACATCTAGGAGGGCCTCCTTGAGCTGGCCCTTCTTCAGAGTATGATTCTTCACGCCAGTCTGGCTGGCGCGTAATCTCTCCACAGCAACAATGCGCTCTTCGGGGGTAAGGAACCACGCGTTGAGAGGATCATTCGGAAGGAAAAAGCACCAGATACCGAACACAAACGTCAGAAGTCCGGCGAAAATGTAAATGTATTGCCATGGCTTCAGCGCATCGTTATCAATCTGCGCGAACCCGTAGTTGAAGGCGCCGCCGATGATAGTGAACCATCCTGTCCCTGAGAACCACCAGCTCTGTCGTAATGATTGTTCGCGCTGTGTGTAGTATCCACTGACTGTCACCATGAAGCCGGTCGGGATGATAGATTCAGTAAAGCCTACTTCGTCAGAACGCACACATGACAGTCGTAAGATGGGCTCACCAAGGAAGAATCGCTGCACAAATAGGCCCTGCCAGGTTGTCACGCCCGCGGTCGCAGCACATATGACGGCCCAGATCGTGACCATAGGACCAAGTACATACTTGGTTTGGAAATACTGCAGCATGTATGTCATCGGATAGGACCCCGCGAGCTGGCCGAAATAGAAGATTGAGGTGGCCCAACTCAACCTCGATGTATCGGTTTGCGGCGGGGTCACTGAGGTGTCGGTGACAGAAAGTTGAAGGTCTGTGGTCATGCCGAAGAGAGCTGCGCTGCCTAATATTGCCTTTATATAGTTAGTACAGAAGTCGAAGTCCCCGTAGGGATGCGTGTAGTAGTATGCATAATATACCTTGTCATAGTAAACAAGACCGTATCCTGCTATTGTTAGTGTACGATGTTAATGAAAATGGGCGAACCTTACCGATCACCATAGCAGGCATCAAAAACATGTCAATTTTCCGAAGAACGCGCCGTTCAACTTCGGGGTCGATGGGCCTTGCTTCCTCCCCCAGGGCCTCGATTCCGCCGGTGGCAATGGCTTTCTCGTCAATATGGCGAGAAGCCGATGGCTCCGCATCTTGCAGCGGAGAATTCGACAGCATTTCAAGATTCAAGATTCAGTTGCGATAGCTATCTAGCAATATGAGACTCAGCTCAAGTTAAATAGCTGTTAGGCCGTTGAAGGAGATTTTCATTAGCGGTCGGCGATATCGGAGACAGCCCGAGATTCTTCTTTAGTCGGATGACATCAATCCGGTCCTACATGACAAAATACGATTCTTTATTCGGGACTTGTCTAAAGAGTGGATCTGACCTGCATTCTCAGGCCCGATAATGCAGGGTCAGTTCCACGTGGTGCCGGATATATATTTTTGGCAGACATATAAAGACACCATCACCAACTCGGAGACTTCCAAGGTCAGAAAACGAGGTATAAGCGGGCAAGCCTAGCCAGAAATATATAATTTCTGTTCAGTGATTTGAAGAATAAATGAAAATGCCCAGGTTGCCGTCTACATCATATTCACATAAGGCACTCAAATCCCGGGACGACTGACAGGAATTGTCTCTGGGTCTCCGGGATTTGGAACAGTGGGGATGGAATCACTTTGATGGATGCGGCTTATGGAAATCAATCTCGTCGAGTCAGTTTTGGAGAGGCATGGGTCTCGTGCTGAAGACGCGATGAGTTAGGGCTATGGTGTGCTCCAGAAGAGGGTTAAAGGGGGCTGAAGTAATGGATAGCCTGGCTTAGGAAGGGTAACAACTGTTAAAGTTCTAATGGGCAATATATAGCACTCTACTTTATGTTCGACATTCATCTAAGTACCGGACAAAAGACCACTGCAAATACTATCCAACATGACCACCACGATGGAAGTGCCGGAACTGTTGTACGTCCAGGTTCCCGAGACTTCAGAAAATCTCGACTGGGCCGATTTGAGAACCCTCGATCTCTCCAAATTCGACCAACCAGGCGGAAAGCACCAGTTGGCCGCTGAGCTGACAAAAGCCATCGAGGACGTTGGTATGTCTCCAGTATACACCGGTCGACTGTGTCTAATAAGGTTGACAGGTTTTTTCTATGTCACAAACTATGGCTTGAGCAAGGAAGAGGTGGATAATCAATTCGCGCTTGCAAAAACGGTGCTCTCATTGCCCCCCGACGAGAAGCACAAGTACCGCGCTGCACTGGAACAAGGTGATTACAACGGATGGAAGCCTGCTGGAACGCGTAATTTGATTCTGGGGGTGAAGGATAACTTCGAGATCTATAACATTCCCAAGTTTATCCCGGAACATGCTGATCGAGCGCACCCGGATGTTGTGAAGCAACATTGGAACAGTATTGAGAATTTCTCGAGGCATATTCACCATCATATTGTTCGGAAATTGCTTACGATTTTCGCCATTGCTCTAGGCTTGGATGATGAGCAGTGGCTGGTCAACAGACACCGGTATGACCGAACATCTGGCGACCATCTGCGGTACATGAAATACTATGCACGAAGTGAAGAGGAAAACGAGAAGCTCGGAGGTGTATGGCTGAAGGGGTAGGCCAGTCTCGCATCTTTCCTTCCCAAGTTCACTTACTCAACATCGAATACAGTCACTCAGACATGGGTAGCCTCACCCTTCTATTCCGCCAGCCAGTTGCGGCGCTGCAGGTTCTGACGAATAGCGGAGAGTGGAAGTATGTAAAACCACAGATGGATGCGCTCACCGTCAACATTGCAGATGCGCTCCAGTTCATGACGAGTACGTCGATCACTAGATACAATACATGTTCTAATAGTCTGGCAGATGGCTACCTCAAGTCAAGCATCCACCGAGTTGTCGCCCCCCCGAAAGACCAGGCCCATATTGATCGACTTGGTGTACTGTACATGGTGCGGATTGAAGACGACTGTGACCTTGTCCCTATCAAGGACTCACCTGTTCTGCGTCAACAGGGTTTGATCGAAAACAGGATTCTCGGGAGCGATGGGCAGCCGCTGAAGGCCGGTGAATGGGTCAAGCAGAGGGTTATCAAGAATCTGGGACAATCAACCGGGGACGAGGGGGATAATGAAGTCAATGGTGTGGAGATCCTGAAGGGGGTCAAGGTTCAATACTACGATTGAGATCATGTCGGAAGTAGCAGTGACGAGTACTTAGGCATATACTGGATGGAGGGATTGCTGTACCGTTGGTATGGCCAATACTGAATCTATTCTCTTGTCTCCTTAATGACTATGGCCTCCCTCCCACTATTGATAACATCCTCCAACATTTCCAACCGATCCTGTCCCCAAAAAGGCTCGCCATTCAACGAGTACAACGGTGCACCGAACAAACCTTTCGATTCCGCCTCCTGCGTCAAGGCGACCTCTTTCAGCGCAAATTGCTTCTCGTTTCGCGCTCTTTCCAATAGTCGGGCACCGTCCAGTCCAGCCTCATTAGCCAATTGCACGACTGTATCCGAATTGGCAATATCCAACTCTCTCGCCCACACAGCCTCCAGTCCAAGCCGGGCATATTCCTGCACCGACAGCGCATCGTGACCAATTTCTTCAATAGCCGCAAAAAGAACCCGATGAGCGAGCGAAGGGTCGGCTGGGTAGTATTTCGGATGTGAGACGATAGGAATTTCTCGAATACGACGCCATCTTTCCATTTCTAGCAATCGGTAGGCCTGTCGTTGCGCCGAGCGTTGTTTCACTGGTAGACCACCGGAGATGGAGAATATATACATCAAGTCAATGGGTTTGTATATGACCTTCGCGTTGGTGTCTTTGATGAGCCGCTGGAAGCGTCGGCTGCCAATGTAGGACCATAGTGAGACGAAGGAGAAGTAGTACTCGATGACTGGGCGGGTCGCCATTGGAGATGATTGAGCTCAGTGAATGATTGAGTAGTAGCACAAGGATTTGTTCAGTGAGGGTACTCTCTTACTCGATGATCTCACGTGGGACCAGTGCATCATTGCGCTTGCATGCGTGACGATGGCGATATATGACACCACCAACGGTTCAGCTTATCCATCCGGATAATCAAGGTATTTGGAGACATAATATGGGCCAGCCTGACTCATGCCAAATTTCAACCAAACACCGAGGATGACCCCGAGGGATCTTGAGTGGGTTGGGGATGGTTTTGACACAATGCCCGATATCTTCCTCAATTCGGATATAAGAGGAAGGTACGGCGATGGGCTGCTCCTTCCTGCATGAGGTATATCTAACTAATTAGGCAGGGACTACCCATCGCGACTTCCTGGTATACCCATCCTGCCGATGTCGGTTCCGTTACATCCTGTTGGAGCCTTCTTCGGAGATAAGTCAGTAAAAGCACGCTTTTGTGCTCATGGCGCCTATCACAGAAACCACAACGTGGAATTTCTACCGATATATGTCATTTCTGATTGTTCGAATTACCGTAGGCTGGGTGTGCAACTTCCAGTCGGCGACACTACACCGGCCAGATGCTTTCAATATTCAGCGTACATCATTATCTCTGGAAACTCATCGCATCCCTTATAAATGACCCCGGTACGTCCACCAAATCATCCAAATCAGCGCAGCCACCAACGGAACAGCCACAGTCCACGGAATCCAAAAATGCGTTTCCCCAGGGAGATAGTCGCCGCCCATCGAGAAGATGGCACATACAAGAATGACGGGGAAGAAAATAGCACCGACAATGGAAAGCTGCAGACCAAACCGCGCTTCGCTTGAACTTCGCAAAGCGCTGCTTAGATTGATTGAGTCCGTGACCACCCCGACTAGATTGTCGACGCGGGATTCGTGGCGGTCCATTTCATAAAGAATAGCTTGGAGATCCTGTCTGGCGGCGAGAATGGCTGCGGGCGCTTTGATGTGCTGATCATGAGGAGGGAAGACGAGTCGTTCGAGGTTAAGGACCATCTCTTGTTTGTACCACATCAGACGGCGTTGAAGGAGGCCGAGGAGGGATAGTCTGTCGTTGTAATAAGTTAATTCCGCCCTCCAGTCTGCGGTGCTCATAGGCGTCCCGGGGAAATCTCCACGCTTGGATTTTGAAGTCAGATCCAGAGTCGATAATGTCTTGAACTGCAGGTCGAGGAAGCAGAACCAGTGAGATGCAACAATCCGCTGTACGAAAGCAGTGGTATTTACACAGGAGTTGAAGACAGAGTCGATCTCACCCTTCTCAGCATGAATCCAATAGAAGATAATGTCGTCGAACATAGACACACGAGTGGGCGCCGAGGCAGAGCGTTCGGAGCCTGACTGCACGTCGCTATATCCTCCATGATAGGGTTTACTTCTATGAAGCTGCGCTCTCCAAGGACCGGTATCACCATTTTTACCCAGCACGTAGTAACTAACCATCATCTGGGGCCTTATGTGAGGATATTGGAGGGTCCACCAACAGAATGGCTGGGTATGTGTCAGAAAGACGAGATACATTTAAGGAATCTGAGGTGAACATACCATTCCACCCATCCCGTGCTGATTTACGGACCTCATCGCACCAAAACGAGACATTACGCCGCACGACATCCAGAGGCGAGGCGCGATACATGGACAAATCTCGCCATCGCTTAATGGGACGAGAAATACGAGCAAAGGTCCGTTGTGAATCCTGCCGCCCATCGGAGTAGCCCTGGTCTTTTTCACGAACCTCATAATAGCGCAGGGTGAACGACTTGGATGGATTTGTCATGGATGGCAATGTCCGATGTGGAATCGTGCAGTTTTGCGAGAAATGATATGAGAATGAATGAGCTCCTAACACTGTAGGATCGATGTCCAGTGCTGCGCCGAGCATCTCGACGTTGGTTTCCTCCAGGTCTTCAAGCAGGAACATGCATGGGAAGCGTGCTTGAGAGTTTTTCGCATTTTTCAGGTACGAGCACATACTGTTGAAATAGGGTGTTTGAGGCTTCTCAGCTGAGGAGCTGAGAATTATTTGATTATTTGATTATTTGCCAACGCATCAACATGCTTACTTAATGTTATCTGCAGTTCTACAAGCTCCTGATGGCCACACAGTATCCAAGGCCTGACTGTGTTAGCAAGAATGAGATCGGACACGCGGGGTCAAAGTGCTCCGTACCAGAGATCAGAACACTTCTCAGCAGTCAGCACCCATTGCCGCGGCAGATCGACAAGGAGACAAGTCATAAAGTGATAGATGGTTGACCTGGTTCTCGGTCGTACTCTTGGTTTCTTTGTCCTCTGGGCGGTTCTAGACCTCTGACCCCTGTAATGTTGCATGCTGTGTGACGGGATATATATCAACCGCTTGCACTTCAACGAAGTCAAGTCAGCCAGCGAACAATGACAGACGATCCTGCAGATTATATCATAGTAGGAGGTGGATTAGCTGGGTGCGTTGTGGCGTCTCGGCTCAAGCAAGGCAACCCGGCGCTTGATGTGCTGATTCTTGAAGCGGGCGTCGACCCCTTAAATGTGCCGGAAACAAGAACACTGGCGGGGTTCATGTTGCTATTTGGATCCGACCTTGACTGGGCGTATACAACCGAGCCCCAGGCAAATACAGGGTTGCGCGACTATATTGTTCACGCCGGGAGAGCGCTGGGCGGCGGAACCACGATAGCGCTGGGTGGCTGGAGTAGGGGGCATGCGACCGATTATGACCTTTGGGCGAAGGCAGTAGGAGACCTCAGATGGAGTTATAACGGCCTTTTGCCATACTTTCGAAGGACTGAGTCGTTCTTCGACCCAACCGCTGATCCCCAACAGCACGGATTCGAAGGGCCCGTCTACATCAGACCGGGATCTCGCCATTATCCACCGGAAAAGCAATTTCCAATGCGCGAGCCGCTGAGAAAAGGGTTCATGGAGGCAGGCGCGGAGTTTAACCCCGACGGCTGCTGCTCGGGTCGCTTGGAGGGTGTGTGTGAGTTTCAGCAAACCTGGGTTGAGAGTAAACGACAGTCTGCATATCTATGCTATGATCTCCACGGTGTGCGTCGGGTCACAAACGCCCAGGTGCATCGAGTCGAACTTACTGAGGGGACAAAAGGTATAGTTGCCTCGAAGGTTCTCCTCGTGGATGGGCGCCGGTTCGTGGCTCGCAAGGAGATTATTCTCGCAGCGGGGGCCGTGGGCACCCCCAAGGTGCTAATGTTGTCCGGTGTTGGGCCCGCCGAAGCCCTCGTTAGACATGGAGTCCCTAGCATTGTGGACAACTGGCATGTTGGGAAACACTACAGCGACCACTACGGGCTGTATCAACTTTTTAATCTCCGGACGCAGGCACATGGACTTGCTCTGGGATGTTTTGCAAACGCTGGTGCGGCGCAGCTGAAAGCATTCCCGATAGACTGGTCGGTCAACTTCGACGCACCGCTGGATATACTCGAGGCTGCCGTGCAGAAAGACAGTATCAGAACCGACATCACACCTGACGAGTCGATCTTGATCCCCGGTCGGCCTCTTGTGAATGCATTACCTCGCTATGCACCCGCCGGCGCACCAGGAGCTCCCATTGATGGCACCTTGCTGTTGACCTCGATTATGATGCAGCTACCAACATCGCGGGGATCCGTGACTCTGATGTCGTCTTCGCCGCGTGATCCTCCGGTGATCGATCCGAATCATTTCGATACCGAGGTTGATCGTGTTGGCCTCATACATGGTACCAGACGTACAATGAAAGCCATGTTGGATTCGGAGGCCCTGAGCAAGTACATTGAAGATGAACTTCCGCCGCGAGGACTCCGACCATTATCCTGCAGCTCATCTGATGAGGAAATCGAGGCGCGGATTCGAGCCACTGGTATGACCCTCTGCCATTCTGCAGGGACGGCGTCAATGGGGAAGGTCGTCGATTCGAACCTCCGCGTGTATGGCGTACGGAATCTCAGGATAGTCGACGCCAGTATACTTCCTGTCAGTATCAGTGGCCACCAGGCAGCCACCATGTACGCCGTGGCTGAGCAAGCGGCGGATATCATTCTCGAAGGCATCCGATAGCGATCCATATCGGTTAGTCCTGTGGTGTATGATGTGTATGAACTTGAATGAACGATTATCTGATGTTTTGATGGTGGATTGAATTATTTTGGTGTCAATATGGGCGGAAGCGCTCCTATATCTGTTTTTTACTTGAATTTACTGTTAGTTCTAGGGGGGTTTAATGACAATCTATGCCGCAAGGAAATATTTCCAAACCTGCTTTGAGAAACGAGGGAAAGAAATTCTGGACAGTCCTCCAGTAGTCCGCTCCTCACTCTCCGTACAAAGGTTCAGGAGGAGACTAGCAACTTCCAGGACTATGTGCCCTCGTCCGAGTTCACAACCATCCGTGGTCATCTGTATCCTAGCGGCAGCACAACGTCCACGACGAGGGGAAAATCTCCCAGTCCATAGACTGAAAGACTGAAGGAACGCACACACACAGCCTGAAGAGAAAACGGAGAAGTAAGGGATTGGCCCATGGTGGGAGAAATATTGTCTGAAGTGGAGCCCACCTGCATGAAAACAGTGAATCCTGAAGTGGGATATCACCGTTTGCCATGTGAGGGGGACAAAACAGCTAGGGGGCCAAAAAAACCGCTGCAGAAGGATACTGATCTCTGTGGAAGTCTTTGGCTTTGTTTTGTGTTGCTCAGAGTTCTTCTTCGTCTGTCTCTGACATCCTCTCTTTCGCTATCCCACCTGCTCTCCCCAACAGCACTGCATTTCGATGACAATCTGATAGCATATCTGTGAGTGTTACCCATCCTCCCTCTGCGTTTGCCTTTTCTCACGTATCTTTAGCTCGGCAACCCCGGCACGATGTGGACACTATCGATGAATCCGCGTGGTGGCAGATATCCAGCCTCATCCAGAGGAGAAGGACGCGGCGGACGTCGTGGACGAGGCTTCACAGAACGATCCGATGACGGACAACGTGGCTTCTGGAGGAGTGATCGGAGCCAAACTGGACCTTGCAGATTCTTTGCCAGAGGCAACTGCCGTCACGGAGACCAATGTCGTTACACCCACGAGGGCTCCCAAACAGCGGCTAACGCACCAGCCCCGACATTCGAAGATTCCCTGCCTGCAAACAACGCGTACCGACAATGGAAATGGCTTTTGAAAAGCGACCCGGCATCCGCATCGCTCGATAAGATACATGAGATTTGGAAGGGCGCTCTCGAGATCATCGCTTTCGGCGACAAGAATTTGGTCCAGCGTATCCCGCAGGACCTTGTTGACTACGAAGATGCAAAGGGGCTCCAGTGGATCGGGGAGACAATGATGATGCACTTCCCTCACCCTGACGGTGCCGCCCTTGACGTTGTTCGCTCATTTCTACGCGTGGTTGCCCATCCAGCCCTCCTGTCATGTCTGTCGGTCGACACGTACATGGGTGACCTCTACAGCTTCATCAGCGGTAGTGATGGAACGCGTGCAGTTCCCTTCTTCCAGGCAATCTGCACCGAGCTCACGAAAACCAAACCTGGTGAAGGTGACAATTCCGAGAGCTATAATGGCATACTCTCTCATCTTACGACCGCATTGCATCGGGTGGTGTCCCGTAACCAGAAGTGCCTCTTCAACGACGATTTGCCTGTGCTATTGGACTCGATCGATGAGCGCTGCACAGAGTGCGTGAGCAGTACGAAGCCAGTCATTCTAGCGGCCAAAATGCATGTTCGCGAACTTCGGCGCCTGCAGCACAGAGCTGTCGGCTCCCTTGCCCCGGAGGAAGAGAGAACTGAGGTCCAACCCATCGTTGGCGCTGCCTATCCACGACCCATTGAGGTTCCTGGTTCGCGTCATGACAATGACAAACCCGACATTACTCAAATCAGTATCATTCCGACTGAGAGTGAACTTCGCTGCGACAAAGGAGACTTTCTTCCCTCGACCAGCTTTGAGTCGCTGTACTTCCTGGACGGAGCTGAACGACTGCTTGACATTCACTTCCGCCTCTTGCGCCACGATATATTCGACGAAGTCAAAAAGACCATCGCCGAGCTTCTCTATACCCACCAACACCATCAAAGCATCGGGAAATGGGTTGTGTCGTCCGCAGCCAACAGGAGTATTCATGCCTATGATGGCGCCACTGTGCGACGTCTTGAGTACACCAAGCAACAGGGTCTCGAGGTCCAACTTTCGTTCCATCAACCCCGTGAGGTCTTAGGGAAAAAGGATAATGACAAACAGCTGTGGTGGAACGAGACAAGGCGGCTGAGTGAAGGGTCCCTACTTTGCTTGGTGTCGTTTCATAAAAAGAGCAGTTCCAGCTCTATCATCTTCCTTACACCAAGCCAGAGAGTCTTTTCGAAGAAGGTGGACAGTAAAAAGCAACCGGTTTCCCTTATCCCGGCCGACGGCTCCGACTGCACCTTTTACGCCAGTCTTATCCCAGGACACGCTGCGCAGGATCTCGAAACGCTGGTTAGATTGTACCACAGTGCGAGAGAACGAAAAGGTGTACTCGTGGAGTTCCCGCGCGTCCTGTTGGGAACTTTTACCCCGGTCTTAGAGAACCTTCAGCGTATGTATGCCGAAAGCCGACTTCCCTTCTCGGATTGTCTTGTACCGGACCCTGACAGGCGAGCGAGGACGATACAGGCTCCTCTCTACACTCGGGAGCCCGGATTCGGATTCGTTCTTGATTCAATTCTCCGCGAGGGATCCCCTAGCCTGACTTTATCGCCCGGAGAGGTTGACCCTGAGCTGAGTGACAAGTTGAAGCGCTCGACCTCGCTGGACGACGGACAATGTGAGGCATTGATTTCGGCCCTGTCTCGAGAGCTGTCGCTTATCCAAGGACCGCCGGGGACTGGAAAGTCATATCTTGGTGTCCAGATTATGAGAGTTCTGGTGGCAAACAAGCAGCAATTTAATCTGGGCCCTATCGTCGTTGTGTACGTCGCCCTAGCCCACACGCGCTCTTTGCTTCCAAACTAACAGATCGTGTCTCGTTTAGATGCTATACAAACCACGCATTGGATCAGTTCTTGCAGCATTTGGTTTCCGAAGGAATAACCAAAATTATCCGCATTGGCTCTCAAAGCGCGTCCACCGTCTTAGAACAGAAAAACCTCCGCATCGTGTCAAAGGGACAAGAGAGAACCAAAACCGAACAATACGCCGTTGGGACGTCGCACACAGAGCGAGAACGGATGGAGGACCATCTGCGCGGGCAATTCGCAGGCCTCCACGCCTTGAGTCACAATGGCTGGAAGGGATTCGATCGTCATCTTCGTGGCACGTATTCCAAAATCCACGAACAGTTCTCCGGCACGGATGCCGAGGGGTTCACGATGCACACCGGCGAGTTGGACCCTTTCCAGTTTTGGGTGACAGGCGAGGATTGGCATTCGTTCAGAGAGGAGGCGGACCAAGTCGAGCCAATGTTGGATCTGAGGACTATACTTGTTAAGGCCAATGCCAATATTTGGAACCTCCAGCCGACCGAGCGAGAGATTCTATTAAACCACCTGGTACCGGACGTACGCGAGAAGCTAATCCATGGTATCGTCGATGACCTCCAGGCAGACAGCAAGCTGGCCAACCAAATCCGGGATGTTCATGACGAGATCGATCGACGAGCACTTGAGACAGCGGACGTCATCGGTGTCACAACATCTGGCCTGGCGAGACGATTCGCAGCTCTGCGACATCTCAAATCACGGGTCGTGATCTGCGAAGAGGCTGGTGAAGTCTTAGAAGCTCATATGCTGTCAGCCCTGATTCCGAGCGTCGAACATCTGATCCAAATCGGGGACCACCAACAGCTGAGGCCTCAAATTGTGAACCACAGCTTGTCGATGGAGAGTAGCAGTGGCAATCGATACCAACTAGATCGCAGCCAATTCGAGCGTCTCACAAAGGGTGAGTATGGACTGCCGCCGCTCCCAGCCGTGCAACTGAACATCCAAAGACGTATGCGCCCAGATGTGTCTGCGTTGATTCGAAATACACTGTACCCACGGCTGATTGATCACGAGTCTGTCAAGGGCCATCCAGATGTTGTGGGCATGCGAAGGAACATTTTCTGGCTTGACCACCAGCATTATGAAGACCACGCAGGACAAACCCGAACACAGTCCAAATCCAACAGTTGGGAAGTCGACATCACGCAAGCCTTGATCCGCCACATAGTCCGTCAAGGAACATATAGCAGCAATGACATTGCCGTTCTGACGCCATATGTTGGCCAACTCCAAAAGCTGCGTTCCGCTCTGCGATGGGACTTTGAGATTGTTCTGAGCGAGCGTGACGAGGAGCAGTTGATCCTAGAGGGAGTTGATCAAGATGACTCTCGGCTCGAGAAAAAAAGCATGAGCGAACTTCTGCGAATTGCGACGGTTGACAACTTCCAAGGCGAAGAGGCAAAGGTCATCATCGTCTCGCTTGTCCGCAGCAACGACCAGAAAAACGTTGGATTCCTAAGAACGAACAACCGCATCAACGTCCTGTTGAGCCGCGCCAAACACGGATTGTACCTGATCGGCAACTCCGAAACATACGCCAAAGTACCCATGTGGGATGCGGTGTTGGGAATGCTCCGAATGAGTGACGCGGTTGGGCCGACATTTGGCCTTTGCTGCCCTCGTCACCCTGACACGGAGATTATGGTCGCTTCACCGGAAGAGTTTGAGATCCTGAGTCCGCAAGGCGGGTGTAGGGAACAATGCAACAAGTGAGTTCCTTCCACGCCAGGCATTTGCGCAGCTAACATGAAGGCAGGCGGCTTGAACAGTGTGGGCATGCATGTCGGGGCAAGTGCCACTCGGACACACTGCATAAAGCCTTCCACTGCCCCATGAACTGCGAGCGCCTCCTGTTACCTTGCAACCATGAGTGCCCAGGGTTATGCGGTGACCCCTGCGACCGATGCAGGGTTGAGATCAAGGATGTTAAGCTACCTTGCGGTCATGTTGAGGACCAGTTGCTCTGCTACGAGACTCTTAATTTGACCGAAGTGCAGTGCCGTGTCAGAGTCCACAAGACTGCCTCACGATGTGGTCATACTGTCGAAGTCTATTGTTACCAAGATACCACGGCCAGCGATTTCTTATGTCCGGAGCCATGCACTGAAGTTTTATCCTGCGGACATTTCTGTCAAGGTACATGTGGGCAGTGCAGCTCCGGTACTCATGTGAAATGCAGCGTCGTATGCGGAAAGAAGCAAGCCAGCTGTTCCCATAACTGCCCAAGACAATGTCACACAGGAGAGGAATGCGGTCTCTGCGAAGCCGATTGTGAGGTGAGTAGCCCGAATGGGAGCGACGAAAAAACATCTGACAGTTTGCAGGTTCAATGCTCTCATTCCCGGTGCTCCAAGAAATGCCATGAACCCTGTGTAGCATGTATCGAGAGATGTGTATGGGCTTGTGAACATGTTACACAATGTGATCTGCCCTGTTCTGCACCGTGCAACCGTTTGCCATGCTCAGGGCGATGCGCAAAGGTCATGGTATGTGGCCATCAGTGTCCCTCGGTGTGCGGCGAAATATGTCCGTCGGAGTATTGTCAGATTTGTTCGGGCAGGGACGATGCTAGAGTTGACATTCTTGAGCTCAAGACATATTGGGAGATCAAACTTGATGAAACGCCCATCGTTTTGCTTGGGTGCGGTCACTTCTTTACAATGGAGACATTGGATGGGCACGTCGGCATGAGTGAAGCATACGAATCAGACGTCCATGGCACCTTCCACGGCCTGCGTTCATCATTTGCCCTCACTCAGTTTATTCCCCGGTGTCCAGACTGTCAAACTACAATCCGCCAATATGCCACGCGCAGATACAACCGCGTCATCAACAAGGCTGTTCTTGACGAAACATCGAGGCGATTCATTGTCAACGGCGATGCACGACTCCAACAATTAGCCTCTAGCATCCAAGCTTTTGAGGCGGCCTATGAGACAGCCAAGAATAGGGAAGCTCGAAGACGTAAGGAGAGGTTGGACCAGGCGGAGCAGGCGGAAGATGTGACGTACAGTCCCCCAACAGGACAGTATCATCGGCTGGTTAAACAGGCCAAGGAGTTTATCGCGGAGGTATCAGACCATGAACAACCCATCCGCAAGCTGTATGACGCCACGGTGAAAGCCATGCGCGCCCAGCAATTGCTCGGCCAAACCGACACTCCTCGCTTTGAAGATGCTATCCTCGGGGTGTCTGCTGACCAAGGGATCGTTACCAGAAGCAGGGCAACCTTGTTTAAGTTGCAATACATCATGCTCAAATGGGACATTGAGCATCATCGTATCCCCGGCCGTGGGCCCGAAAGTACAAGGAAGTCCGTCATGCACCGCGCGAGCTCTTTCCTGACTGCCTGTGAAGAATTCATTGCCGACACCGGCCTTGGAAACTTCAGACGTCTTCGTGTCGAAGTCCAGCTGTATTACGCTGGGATTTCCTTTCTCTACCAGTCTTTCCGTCCCCCGAGCTCAGGCAAGGAAAAACACAATGATCAAGCTACCATGTGCATGATCAAAGCAAAGGGGTACATGAAAGAAGCACAAACTTTCTGCTCAAGAGACTTCCAGGACGTTGAGCTTTTACGAGACGCCGTTGGACGCACGCTGAAGCTTCTCGACGGACCGCGTTACGAAGAAGTGACAAACGCCGAGTTGGACTCCGTTAAGCTGGCCATGGTGAGTGGGAAAGGGGGCATAGCCACGCACTCAGGGCACTGGTACAACTGTGTCAATGGGCATCCGGTAAGTTTCCATTGCGAATTGCATCACACTCGATCTAACTGGTTGTTTTAGTTTGCGGTTGGAGAGTGCGGAATGCCGATGGAGCTCGCTCTGTGTCCCGAGTGTGGCGAGAACGTCGGAGGTCTTGATCATCGCCCGACAGAGGGTGTGACTAGAGCAGTTGACATGGATTCGTGATTGATGATCGTAACCTTGTGTCGACCATAAAGCTCTTTCCCCTGGAGTGTGAAGATGTCTGAGTAGATAGTCACAACAAAAACATGAGCCAGAAATCCGACAAAATGTATCTACTAGTCCCCGACTTGAGTGAGGCAATTGAATATTAACATGTCTATTTCCATTCGTTTCTGTTTCACCTATAGCAGCTTCAGCCTCACAGCAGCAAAACAAGCCACTAATATAATCCCGATGAACACTCCGACAATGCCCAAGAACCAGGCCAACGACTCAACTTCCTGTCCCGGAACCGTGACATTCATGCCAAACAAGCCCGTAACGAAATGCAGAGGCACAAATATCGTCGCCAGAACAGTCACCTTGCTCAACCCCGAGTTCAGCCTCGCACTCAACCGCATATTGTTGACACTCGTCTGAGCCAGGAAGTTCGACTGCAGCCGGCTAGTAATCTCATCCAAATGCGCCAACTCGGCCAGGATCGTAACGAGATGATCCTGAACGTCGCTGAGGTACACAATCAGATCTCCCTCGGGGAATGCATGAGCATGATGCCAACCTTTCGCCTGGCATCGTTTGACGAACCCATTCAGCACATCCGACTTCCCTGATAACGAATGTGTCAGATGGTTTATTCGTTTCCGGATACTATAGATGCGCAGCATGAGCGGGGTCATGTCATCGTCTCGGGCGATGTAGATTTGATCCTGGATTGCTTCGGATTCTTGGGCGGTGGCTGTCATGTGCGGTTGGAAACTGTCGATTACGTCGTCTCTGATTTTGAATGCTGTTAGATGGGTCTCGTCCGGGTGACTATTGACCGTGTTGAGGGAGTGAAGACGCAGATACATACAAAAGGGCATAACAGATCCAATCACTCGACAAAACCGACTGATCATGCAGTCGAGTTATCCGACTCCGCACCCTGGAGGCATGTCCACAGCCACTCCGTGAGAATGTCACGGCCCCTTGCCCAAAGACGAGAATATAAAGCATAGCCGGAGTAGGCGTTGTCGGCGACGAAAAGCTATCATCTCCGAGTTTAGCATCGTCGTCCTGTGGCATAAACGCCAATGTCCGGAGTGAAATAAGGTAGTAGCCCGGAAACGTCTCGATCTTCTGCCGAGGTTCCTGCAGGAGAATGTCTTCGACTGTGAGAGGATGCATGGACAAAGCGCGGGCGATGTTGTTGAGATCATCCTCCGTGGCATCACAAACATCGAGCCACCACAGCCCTCCACTTGGACTCTCTGACGTATCGCAATATGTTTCAGGGAGTTTATCCCAGGAGGATGTTTGCCGTGTCTCCTGCGATAGACAAGAGAAGTACGTGAATCGCGGAGGCGGTTGAGACGGCATTGTGCAGGTCGAGTAGGCAGCAATTTTCATACATGAAGCGAGAACTTGAAAGTTCCACCAGGGCTATCATCAGGCACCGTGTCACAATCCATATGAATGATCTTTATGAAACCAATTGGGGCGTAGAGGCGTTGAGATGGTTAAGATTGATAGACGCAGCCGCCAGCAACTTGTATCCCACGGGAGTGTTCAGACCAGCCTATCGCAACAATGAGAAATAGAAATTGATCATCTCCCCGTAGGGCTGAACGGGGCGCAAAGTCCCACTGTTTCTTCCTAGAATGTGCGTTGTTGACCCACCGGCCATGCCCCATGGCGCAGGCAGCAGCATTATGCTAAGCATTTACAAATTACCATGGGATTGGGGACGTGTCCAAGCTCTCTCTGGGGCCTTCATTATCTGATGTTCATCTTCTCAAATTATCATCGTCATAGTCCGAGTTTGTTTATTCTGTCTCCTCGTCCCCATCCCAATGCGACGGATCGCTTCGTAAGTCTGTACCATGGTTGACCTTTGTTTGGACGCTCACACTACCGTAGACGAGTTACCAGGACTATCTGGAGGTTTATCTACCTGTTCGTTCTTCGTCCGCTCGTTCTCTTCGTCGTCACTGGTGGGATTATATCGTTACTGCGCTACGCGCTTTCTGCACTCGGTGTGGCTTAACTTAGGAAGGTACAGCATTGAATAATGTTTCCTATCGATTGTGTGGTCGGTTGACGATTATATAGATGAACAGCCACTGCATGTAGCCTCAAGGCATGGATAGTTATATAAACTTAGTTGAAGAAGAATTATCCCCGAAACAGGAATCTAGGCTTATATTCTAGGCCATCTTTTGCTCTATCCACATGTTCTCTCCTATCAATTCCAGCAAGTATCGCTCCCTGTGGTCAAGAATGACTCTGCCTTGTGTTTGGAGAAACCCCCGACATTCCGATGTTATGCGACTTCTCTCCTCCTCTGATCCCTTCTTGAGATCTTCACTCGCTATACGAATAAAGGGCCCCGATCCATCAAACAGGATATGTGCAGGGCATTCCTTCGCTAGCCATGCACAGAATGCTTCGAGCATATCATTCTCCTGGATATACTGGGTCACCTTGTCAATATTCCCTATTTCAGCCGTACATTGTAGATTATCCTGTGCATCCGCGACGGCGGCCAGCGAGTCAAGCATCTGATCAGGAGCCACATCATCTCCTATATTCTTCTCTCTTTCTAAGACAGTTTCGAACAAATGCGTGCTGACCCGTCGGTCGTATCCAAGCTTCTTCCTCCAGTACAGGTTTCCCGCGATCATGACAACAACGCACGGAATCAACACCACATATCCCCACCACATCCTCGCCGTAACCATCGATGCCATTCCAGCCACGAGGCCATTGACCCCATTGATAGCAGAGTGCCACTGTAGTCGTCGGAACCTTGTTCTGAGTTTCGGGCGTAGTGTATCAACAGCCGGGCTATGAAGACAGGCTGTATATCGGACTTGGAATCTGTAGACCAGGTATCCGGACCAAAAGGCATTGACGATTCCAAAGAATGCGGCGAAGCTATTCCCCAGAAACCCGGAGAGCAAATTACTCGTCTTGAATATCTCCGGATCAGCTCCCCAGATAGCCATGATAGTGCCAGCTCCAACAAGTAGCGCTCCGATGCCGAGTAGAACGTCCATTAGGACTCGATCGATGAGTTCGGTCCCGAGCTCTCTGAAGTTAACGCCCAGCACGCATATTTCTCTCTGACTCGGTGCGGGATGAGACAGGAGAGCTTTCCGTTCAGAACGGAGAATTGAGACATTTTTCCAGCTTAAGTAGAAATCTCGAGCTGCAACGACTGACACAAGGAGAGCAATAGGTCCACCGATGGCCATTAATATCATTGCATGACGAGGTACCGGGATATCGTTCCACACATTCGCTGCAAAGTCACCGGCATTGGCGAGTTCGAGATAACCCACGCCGGCGAGGAGGTTGTTTCTGAGTTTCGCATGGCTGACCAGGTGGTATCGGCCTCGTTTCGATTTTTGTATTGTGACGACAGTGCCGTTGGTAGGGGTAGTCGGTGTCGTCGCCATAACCACCACTTGTATCTGAAGAAGCACCCAGGTTCATGAAGGGGAACACGGTTCTGACCCTGGAAGCTGGTTTAAGACACTTGGCATCGCCCTATAAGGCTGAGCCGGTTTTCCGGCTTCTGCTAGTGGGCAAATAATGTGGAATGATTGACATGATCGGTGTCTTGCGGTGGGCCTCTACTTCTAGGCATCAGGATTCTGCGCACCAGGTATCCGATACCCGGGGATGGTTACGAATAGCTCACCAACCTGGGCACAGGCTGCATATTTCTTTGATCGTTAACGGTGAAAGATTAAGCCGGCATTGGCAAGGCCCCGAGACCTCGTTACTTTGCATTTAAGGCGCCGCGACACTTGGCCTCCTGGATGATCAACGGGTCTTAGCAGGTGTGCCCCTCTCTGCTCAGTCGGATCCTGGGCGGGTCAAACAAACTCCATCGAGCCCAAGAATAGCAATGGAGAAGGCGCTACTCGGTGCAATAGCACATCTCACATCGAGTGACCCAAGACAGTCCCAGATGAATGTCAAAGATTACCATATACCCACGCTAGTTGATAAGATTAGAGAGAATAAACTCGCGAACCAGTTCTATGCCAAACAGGTTGATAACTCGTGGGCTCCAATCTCGCTGTCAAGTCTTTAGTAACGGGGGATAAGCCATTCCAAGACCAGCGCAAAATATTAAGCCCGACATGGGGTAGTTGATGGGTGTTCCGTTGGGAAAGGGAGATAAATGACGTTTATTGAAGCATAACCCAGTATCTATCATGTGCTGGCCCATGCCGTTTTGATAACTGCATATAGAACCTTGCATAGGCCCAGATATGTCTCTGTATTTAAAAATAGCATAGAAGCTCAAAGACATGGGTAAAGAGGAAGCACATGGTCGGTCCACAAGTTGATCGCGCCACTATTGCGTCATACCACCGGAGCCATAAAACTTGTATACCCTCATTTCCCACAACCTGTCAATTTTTTAGTCTCAGTAACCAAAATGCGGTTTCAGCACCTGCCTCGGGCGGCATTCGGGCCTTTGAAATGCCCCTACCGGGTATGTCCCAGCACCTCCAACAGACGCATCTAATCAACCACAGGGCGCAACGCTTCTAAGCAGCCCAACATACAACAAAGGCTCCGCATTCCCACAGAGCGAACGAACTGGATTTGGGTTAAACGGCCTCCTCCCACCAAACATCCAATCTCTCGACGAACAAGTCGAGCGAGCATACCAGCAATACCGCAGCCGGCCGGATGACCTCGGAAAGAACACATTCATGGCGAGCATGAAAGCGCAGAACCAAGTCTTGTATTACAAACTGCTACAAACGCACTTGAAAGAGATGTTCAGCGTGATTTATACGCCCACCGAAGCAGACGCTATTCAAAATTACTCGCGCTTGTTTCGGAAACCCGAGGGCTGTTTTCTGAATATCCGCGACCAGGATTGTATTGATGACAGTTTGAGGAATTTCGCAACGGGCGATGAGAGTAACATTGATTACATTGTTGTCAGTGACGGGGAGCAGGTATGTTCCCTCTCTTGCCCCGACATCGTTGTTATTGACAGCCGGTAGATTCTGGGGATAGGGGATCAAGGCGTCGGGGCGATTTTGATAGCTGTCGCGAAGCTGGTGATTACCACTGCCTGTGCTGGTATCCATCCATCCAGACAACTTCCTGTTGTTCTTGACTGCGGGACGAACGTGAGGCCCCTGTCCACATTGCCAATATCAAGCTAATTGCCATAGAATCAAGAGCTACTCAACGACGAACTGTACCTAGGCCTGCGCCAACCCCGGGCGAAAGGCGAAGAATACGACCAATTCATCGACAAATTCGTCCAGACGGCAAGAAAGAGATTCCCAAATGCATACATCCACTTGTAACCCTTTCCTACCCTTCATACTGTAAACCAACAGCGCTAACAATACCAGCGAGGACTTCGGTCTCCAAAACGCAAAGCGTATCCTCGACAAATACCGCTCCGACATACCCTGCTTCAACGACGACATCCAAGGCACAGGATGCGTCACCCTAGCAGCCCTCATGGCCGGACTCCATGTTAGTAAAGTCCCCCTCAAGGACGTCCGCGTCATCTGTTTCGGTTCCGGGTCGGCGGGGACCGGCATCGCAGACCAGATCAGCGATGCTATTGCCACCGAGTCGAAGATCTCGAAAGGGGACGCATTGAAGCAAATATGGTACACCTCTACATCCAATCCCACCACATTAACCCACAGAACTAACAAAAACCAGGTGCATAGACAAACAAGGCCTCCTACTAAAATCCCAACACGACCAACTAACAAGCACACAACACTTCTTCGCAAAAGAAGACAGCGAATGGCCGGAGAACAAGCCCATCGACCTCCTCTCCGTAATCAAAGAGGTAAAGCCACACGCGCTGATAGGAACATCCACGAAACCAGGCGCCTTCAGCGAAGAAATCATCCGCGAGATGGCAAAACACGTTGAGCGCCCGATTATCTTCCCACTGAGTAATCCGACGCGTTTACACGAGGCCCAGCCGCAGGATATCGCGGAGTGGACGGATGGTCGGGCGCTTGTTGCGACGGGGAGTCCGTTCCCAGCTGTTGAGTACAATGGAGTGAAGAAGGAGATCGGTACGTCCTCAGGGCTATCTACTCACTCTCAACATATCATGGGCATAACTAATGATAGTAGCGGAATGCAACAATTCAACCGCCTTCCCCGGTATCGGGCTCGGCGTAGTCCTCTCGCGAAGCCGCCTGCTGTCCGAGAAAATGATTGTCGCGGCGTCAAAGGCATTAGCAGCGAAGGCACCCGCGCTGGAAGACGAGAACAGGCCGCTGTTACCGGACGTTGAGGACGTGAGGGAGCTCAGTTTGAACGTCGCAAAGGCGGTTATCCAGACAGCTGTGGAGGAAGAATTAGCTCAAGAAGAGGGAATCCCTGGTGACGATGGCGATCTGGAGGATTGGATCCGCGTGCAGATGTGGGAGGCGAAGTATCGGGATCTGGAGAAGGTTGAATGATTTCTGATAGTACAATGGATCTACGATATGGATAAATTAGAGGCAGAATTCGCACCATCTTGCCATCGGTGGACATCTACTGTATATTTCGCGGTAACGTTAATCTAAGCCTGCTTGCTCTGGTAATCGGGTTCCTCGGCGTGAGCAGGAGAAGGGACTGGGACAGCAACAGCAGTAATAGCACCAATCTCTTCAATCTCAGCTGGCATCATAGCATTGAGTAGCATGGCAACACTAGAGTATGTTAGACGACCCATGGTCAGGGAGAGAGGAACTCACAAAGCCGTAACAGCAAACCCAGTCTCCATGACCAATTCGATCGCATTCTCGAATCCCTCGAGGTCGCTGTTCTCCGTGGGAGGGAAGACATTGGCGAACCAGGTAGGAACCATCGTAGCACCATAGCCAAGGGACATGGAAGCCGTCAAGATGAAGCGGTTCCTGCGGTTAAACGGTGCCTTTGCGACAATTGCCTGACCACTGATGACCACCGAGGCAAACAAGAATGTCTTCATACCCCCCATAACAGAGTTCGGGATGGCCACAATGGCCGCGGCGAACTTGGCAAAGATACCAGCGACGATCAGGAAGAGACAGCAGCAGTAGCCAGCGGTGCGGTTCGCACAGCGAGTCAGGGCGATGACTCCGTTGTTCTGCGCAAACGTTGTCATCGGGGTCATGGTTGCGAGAGCGGCGATGACCGAGTTGAGACCATCTGCTAGAACGGCACCTTGGATACGCGATTCAAAGGTTCCTCCGCGGACTTCCAGACGAGATACATCGCATGTCGCGGTGACGTCTCCGATACACTCGCAAGCGCAGATGATGAAGACGGCGATAATAGGGAGAACCATCGGACCGTAGACCGTCAGAGGGAACGTCTTGACCCAGACGAAGGAAGCAACGGGGGCCTATTTCCATTAGTTCATATCATTCACAGACAAGGAGGACGTACGGAATCAATGCTCGAGTGACTGAAATAGCCACAAGCAGCAGCAACAATGCAACCAACCAACAACCCAATAACAACCGAACATGACTTCATAATCGGAGCTCCCCATCTCTCACAGAGAATAATGGTAGCAAAGACCAAGAAACCAAGACCAATAAACTCAGGGCTTCCCCACGGTAGAGGTCGCGGCGCATCAGGTGACGGACAAAGCGCCGCATCCATACACGAGGAACCACCAGCCCAGTCCTGGAATCCCGTCCCAATCAAGCTGATACCAATAAGCATGACAGTCGGACCGGTGACGATGGGCGGGAAGATCTTCTGCATCATCTTAGGAGGCACGAAGGCAAGAAGGATTTCAACCAAGGCACAGCAGGCCGAGGTACCAAGCAGCGCACCGTAGGCCTCCGGGCAAGGCAATCTGTTACCATCGGCATCGACCTGGCAGAATCCGTTCGCGTACATCTGGTCGAAGGCGCCGTTTGCGACGGCTATAATGGCGAAGGAAACGCCCATGACAGACAGGACGCCACTTCCGACATAGTACCTGATGGGGTTAGAAACGTCGCATGGCAAGTGTAGCATGCTTACGGTGTCTTGTAAATGTGGAACCGCGTGATTTGAACCATGGACAAAAGACCGCAGACGATCAAAGCTGTAGAAACAAGGTATTGCTGAAGATCGGGGGCCAGGTTCAATGAGCTGGACAAAATCAGGGGAGGCGTCACAACACCAGCCAACATCGCGAGAGCATGTTGCAATCCCAGTATAAAGGCCAACACAACCGGAATCTTCTCGTTCAGTCCGAAAAATGGGGCAGGGCGAGGGTCTTTCTTCATGAAGGGGAGCTCGGGTCGAAACAGGAAGCCATAGTCATAGTCACCGAGAAGACCTTCTCGTGTCGTGAACTTCATTCCGATAGATCGCATGCGCTGGGCGAGGCTTCGTTTGGGGTTCGAATCGGGGACAATAGAGTCAGGGCCATCGGTGGAGTGGATAGAGTTGTCCATGTTGACTCCGCGATAGATGATTCAGATTCGAATGGTGAAGAATAACCGGTTGATGGGAATAAAACACCAAATCCATGCTGGCTAAACAGACCCTTTTAACGCCTTGACTCACGCGATAAGATAGCAAAGCCCAGAATCAGCCAAGGCTGAAGACGCAGTCCAAGGAAGCCGAGAAATGGCGTCCACGGGAGATAACAATCTGCTAGACTCCGACTTGCGCAAGCGAGCTGCGATCGAGTAATACGAGGCTGTCAGGCTACTGCTTATCTCGCCCTTCTCGCCCTTAGACTCCTGCTTATCGTTCCAAGTCGGGGTTAGGAGGCTGGCACTCTCCACGACCCGGCGGACTCCGCCGTTCGTTCCGATCCTGGATCCAGCTACTCTCCCTCCACTCCCCAGACTCCGGAGTCCGGAGTCCGGTGTATAAAGAAAAGGGTTTTCCCGCTTGGTCGGTGGCAACCTGGGAGCCTCCATACACCTCTATACTTTACACAGACCCGGGTCCTCGATCGATCACGCCCGGGTGCCCCCCGGCAGTGCCCGGTCCATACCAGTTCGGGGTATTGGCTAGGCATTCAAGCTTGGAACCCTCATATGCCAATAAGTGCTCGAGCGACTCGCTACACAGGTGATTTTCAAAGGCCCCACGAGTCGTGCTTCCCATTTTGATACGGTTCTCGTTGGCAGCTTCCCTGTAATTCCAGAGCAGAGCATCCTCAAAACAGCCCGAGGTCTTCATTGCTTCTTATATTAGCTTTCCATTAATACATTCGAGTTCTTTGGTCTAACCCAGCGCTCCGTGACTGCGATCTAGAGCAATGCGTCGTGGGTGCATATGTATCTTAAATTTAGCACCGGATCAGGATCACCCCCTCATGTACTCTACAGTGCAAGGCATGGACACCCAACATAGGAGACCGTTCAATTATAATCTTCTCCCCAGTATGACAGCCCAACCTCATCTAGCAGCTCCTCACTTCGTCGACCATCCCACTATCACATCTTCTCGAAAATAAAAATTGAAAACGAGTAAACCCACTGTGCTTGAAAATGCCGAGCTCTACACGATCGGCTGGATAGCTGCCCTCCCCATTGAACTCGCAGCCGCAGGGGCAATGCTTGATGAAGAGCATGGGAAACCGATCAGCTTTATCCAGCCGCCTCAAGACCCAAATAATTACACTTGGGGTCGCATGAGGGATCACAATATAGTGATCACCTCTCTACCGACATGGGTATACGGCACCGTCCCTGCAGCAATCACAGCCTCCCGCATGCTGTATTCCATTCCAAGCATCCAAATCGGCCTTCTCGTTGGTATTGGAGGCTGAATAGCAAGGCTGGACACCGGCCGCGACATACGGCTCGGCGACATCGCTGTCAGTCGGTCAAACGGAAAGAACGGGGGTGTCGTTCAGTATGATTTGATCAAGGCAGAGCCAAATGACCAGCTGGAAAGACTGGCGTTCTTGAACATGCCCCCAGAGATCCTTCTGAGGGCGTTGACCAAGATTCAAGCGAATCATGAACGCTTCTTTTCAAAGGTCCCCGAGTTTCTAGCGCAAATGGTGGCAGATTACCCCAAGATGGGCCGTACAAGACACGGCTATGTGCACCAGGGGTTCGACAACGATCGTTTATTCAGTGATACAGATTCCTCGCAGGAAATTGAACGGGACAGACGTGACACGACCGATCCCGAGATTCACTACGGCACTATTGCTTCAGGACACACACTAGTCATGGACAGTGTCTACAGAAATAAGATACTGGACGACATAGGGAAAGAGTGCATTTGTTTTGAGATGGAAGCTGCCGGCCTCATGAATACCTTTCCCTGTATCGTGATCAGGGGTATATCTCACTATGCTGACTCCTTTAAGAATGACCGTTGGGAGCGATATGCAGCTGCCACAGCTGCGGCGTATGCAAAGGAGTTACTCATACATGTTCCCAGTGAGGATCTCCGTGGCCAGCAACGGTGCACGACCTGGGCCTCAAGATCCGGATGCAGGAAATTTTGAGATGGCTAGGCTCGACGGACGCTTCCACTAATCTAGAAGAAGGGCTGAAAAGGGGACAGAGGGGCAGTGGGCTGTCTTTTCTCGACAGCGAGCCATTTAGGGATTGGATGAACGGAGCACGTCACCATCTATGGGTACACGGAAGCCCAGGGTGTGGGAAAGCGGTGTTGAGTTCAACGATTATCGAGCATCTCAATACGACCGAGCCATCCGAGTTGGGTTCTGTACTTCTTTTTCGACTTGTCTTCTCCGGATAAACGTCAAATTGGCAACGCTCTCCGCTGCCTCACGGCGCAGCTTTATTCAAATTGCCCAACCTCCCGACAAGAACTGGACCAGCTATACTCATCCTGCGGTGACGGTAGCCGACAGCCATCATTGGTGTCTCTCAAGGCCACCCTTTTTCGGATGTTAAAACATTCTACGAAAGTCCGGGTTGTTCTTGATGCCCTGGATGAGTGCAGCACGAAGGATGATCTGCTCCTGTGGCTGCAGGAAACTACTTCCTTTGGGCATGCCGGACTTCAGCTTCTGCTTACAAGCCGCGGCGAAGATGACATTGAAGGAGGGCTAGAGGCGTGGATTTCCCCAAATAGCATGATATCGTTCCAAAGGGACACAAACAATGCCGATGTTCGCGCATATATCCAGGAACGACTCACTACGGATTCTGCATTCGAGGGGTGGGAGTCGATGCTCTCTGTTCTGGTGGAGAATGAAAATGAACGATGAGTAAAGTAGATGCAATATAGTTATATGAACGATGTGTATCTTCCACGTTCGGTGGCTACCTACCAACTCGATAGTTAGCCTACGAAAATGCTGAGATCTCTAGTTGCTCAGTTGCTGATGACGTTGATGTACTCGAATCTTAGCAGAAATTGAAGAAACTTTGGTCACAACGCAATCCGGCTACTGCAATTCCTGGTTTACACAGATCGCCCATTATCAAAGAACGAGGCCATCACGCGGTGGAATTACTTATCGATCATGGTGCTAATGTTAACTTCTCCGGAGATAAACGAGGGCACAGCCCCCTTCAGCTGGCTCGTCGCTATAGGCGTAAAGAAATCGCTCAATGCTACTAGCACATGGAGAAGCTACTACTTTCCATCACGAAGAGTAGCGATGAGGCGGCGACCAATTGAAAAGATGACCAAGTGACTGACTGTGGCTGAGTCGGGCACGGTGCTCAGCGTGAGGCTGGGTTGCAGTGAAACCAAGACTTTCACGAGCATAACAGGGCTAGCTCTGCTTGGTACGCGCCTCCGAACAGGTCCCATAGCATAGGAGCTACTCAGCTAGGGCTTGGGTGTATGTCTCTACCCAGTACCCGGAGGAATCCCCGCGTCGAGTACATACGGGGCACCTGGTCAATCTATTTCCTTCTTGTTCATTTGTCACAAGCAATCTATATGACAGCTATAGCTCTTGGAAATTAGGCAACAGAGCATCGCATGTAGTTATAAACCAGTTCAGTCCTCGGGAAATGGGAACATTAAGAACGCAAGCAAGACACGATGCCCACCGCAACCACCACAATCGGCTGGACCCTGGCCAACCTTGGCCCAGCCCCAACCTCCATCACTTCCACTCCCTCATGCACCCCCGACAACTTCGGCATCGCCTCCACCCAGTTCCCTGACTACGCCAGCTGGTCGGACAGATGCATCTGGCCTAACAGCACCAGCGCTGACTGCTGGCCGCAACCAACTGACTCCGTTCTACGCGAGGAGATCATGACAAATAGAAACATCGTTCCTTTCTACTCTCCCGGAGTCGAGTGCGCGTCCGGATGGAAGTCCGTCGGCGCCATCGAGCGTCCCAGCGATGGACCAGTCACCTCATCTGGGGTTTTCACCATGAACCCTTTCTTCGAAGAGTACTACAACGAACACTTCACTATCCCGTACCCATCCCAGCAAGCACTCGGAGTGCTCCTCGACCCTGGCGAAACAGCCATCGCATGTTGTCCCAGGTAAAACTCCCAAACATCCAGGCTCTAACGCGTATCTAATCCGATAACGCAGCTCAATGACCCTCGGCGAATATGGAGGTTGCTACTCGGCGCTCCCCTCGCGGGAGATTACAACAGGATGTGCCATTTGGTTTACCGGGGGGGACATCATGACTTCCACGACCTTCGTTCTCAACGGGACAACAACCGAGGGCAATCTGTTCCTCCCCATGACTGAAAATAGAACGTATTTTACAGAAACCACGTCGTTCGAGGCGTCGCAGACGTCTGAGTTCATGGCTGCTACATATGCCGATCCGATTTACATCGTGCACCATTCTTCTGATGTCGCAAGTGCGTCTGTGAACCCGTCCGAGACGGGGAGTGAGGGAGGTACAGGGGGTAATGAGACGAATGCGGCATCGGGGTTGCACGTTAGATATGACACTGCTTTGGGTGGGTGGAAGGCAACGGCCGGTATCCTCATCCTGTCTTTCTTCGCGGGTATGGGTCTTGTCATGCTCTGAAACTATAGTATTAGCGTTGATCAAGTGCTTTGAATGTGGATGAATATGCCAACGACTCGGGCTATGTAAAGGTCGACCTACTACCAGCTGTGGTACTCTAGATATTACACCGAATTCATGTTGACGCACTATCACTAAGACGGAAAGTACCACGAAATGGATCCACCTGGACTCGCCCGCGAGTCAAATAAAACCCGCATTGACGATGGTGGGTAACACGATTATATAAATATCTAAAACCGTCGACCACATATCCTGCCGGACACATCGAACACCAACATTCAACTTCACAACACCAGCCTATCTCTATCCAAAATGCCCATTCCTCATCCAAATTTCTTGTGGTGCCTATGGAACGCCCTCAAAGGAACCGGCGGCACAATCCTGACAGAAGCCGATCTCCCACAGCGCGACCTAACAGGAAAATGGGTGATAATCACCGGCTCAAACAACGGAATCGGCTTCGAAGCAGCCAAAATCTTTGCCAAAGGTGGTGCAAATCTTATACTAGCATGTCGAGACGCTCCGATATGGGAACAGCATCCGAACGTAGCGGTTCAGCAATGCAAAGAACTGGCGCAGTCGGCCGGACACACAGACATCATCATCGAGTGGTGGGAAATCGACATGGCGGATCTAAGCAGTATCGACGCATTCGCACAGAGATGGCTCCTTACAAAACGTCCGGTCGACATTCTATGCAATAACGCAGGGATGCAGACTCCTGCGACGACCGTTATCACCAAAGACGGATTTGAAATGACACATCAGGTACGCCGACAGCATCTACATACACACAACAACCAAACTAACAAGCCAGGTCAACTTCACATCCCACGTGCTACTAACGCACCACCTCCTCCCCTCCCTCGCCCGCAGTCCGGAACCCCGAATCGTCTGCACAACATCGTGCCACCAGTTCCTGGGCCGCTACGACATCGCTCACTTCAACTCCGAGCCGGGCATGGTCGGCGACCCCTACGGAAACAACAAAATATACTTCCAGACTTGGATCACCGAACTCCACCACCGCCTCCTCCAGAGCGAAGAATACAAACACATTACAGTAAACGGGCTGCACCCGGGATACATCAACTCCGGGATCTGGAACAATCCGACCCCAGACGCGGGCCATGGCTGGCGGTTTGCGATCACGCAGTTCCTGGCGTCTTGGCTTGCCATTTCGCCGGCGCAGGGGGGTCTTGCTATTTGTTATGTTGCTACAAGTAAGGAGTATGGACCTGATCCGGGGACTCAGGGGGTTGGAGTTAATGGAGCGAAGGGGGGAGGGCATTATCTGAATCGGATTTGGGAGGCTGAACCTATGCCGTACTGTCAGGATGAGGGGGCGCGGGCTGAAGTATGGGAGAAGGTTGGGGAAGAATTGAGATTGAAGGAGAGAGGATTACATGGAGGGGTATAACTGTAGGTCTAGAACGCTTGATCCAAACTCCGATTAAACGCTTCGCTATTTACATGAATTGAACCTGCCCCGGGCACATATGCCTCTGTTTCGCTTCACCATCGATCATTGAAGCTCAGCCGGCTCCCGCCTCGCCGGCATCTCATGCGTAACAACACTATCAGTCGGCCCATGCGGCTTGAAATACTCCGTCGGACCAGCACCCTCGCCTCCATGTGATGGATACGCCGTATTCGAGCTCGGCGGAGACTGATAATACCCCCCATCACTACTCGGCTGCGCCGCAGCCGCCTGGTATCCCGACCCAACCGCAACAGCCCTCCGTCTCCGGCGCAGAAGCAGGAATATCCCAGCTGCTAGCCCGAGTAATACAGGGATTCCAACGCCGAGGCCGACTCCGAGCCCGACGGGGATACTGTTGCTTGAGCCGCCGTCGGAGCCGTCGGACCCATCGGTTGGTGTCGCTGATGTACTGCCAGTAGAGGTAGAGGTAGAGGTATCGGTCGAGGTCGAGGTCGTCGTGGATGTAGGCGTCGTCGTTGGAGCACCGGTTATCGTAGCGACAATGTTCACCGGCCCGAGAGAGAAAACCTGCGTCTCGTTATTGCAGTCGCAGCCCCCGTATCCATAACAGCAGAACGTCCCCGTGCCGCAGGCCGCAACACCGACTCCACCAACTGCACAGGATTAGAACGCGCAAAACAATCCAGCCAGCTTTAAGAAGGGACGTACTTGGTAGGCACTCTGTTGGGCAAGTTTTAACACCCCCATCTATCCAGTCTTGCACGGTGCAGCCATTAATGAAATAATCCGTGATGGTCTCTTCCTGTTGCGTGCTGTTCGCAACACACAATCCGTTATCGGCACACAGGTAACCAAGCGAGCAGCATTGCTGGACACTGCCATCGGTTGAGCATGGATATATTGAGGTATCCTGGTTGCTTAGCGAATCGTAGCATTCCGTGGACATTGTGAATTTGTGAGTATTTGGGCGAGCGAGTCAGGACTCGGGAGCAAAGGGGCCGATCAAAGCGAGAAATACAGAAGATATAAATACGTTTTATTAGTTATTTTGTCAGCCAGACTAGACTGGCACTGACTCAATTGCAAGCAGAGTAATTTGACGGGCTTCGCTCTGACAGGTTCATGATGCGCCAGGATGACCATCCGCTGGAGACTGAGGCCGATTTCTGGCACTTGATTTGGTGATCCCTCGGGTTTAAGATTGGTTTAATGAGGCTAAGATTAAATTAAGACACTCTGCAGACTCAGCCCTGAGCTCAAACTAACCCGCTAGTCTGGGTGAGAAGACGTGGTCGACGAGACATCGATCCATATAAACCTCAACGCACCTTCTCATCTTGCCTTGTTGCTCGAAATAATCAACACGAAGACCACGAGAACAGCGCAGACCTGACCAGCGGAATCAAAACACCGGGTGAACTCCGGGAGTGTTTCAAGCCTCATGTTCACGATGGATCGATCCATTGGACCAGTGCAAGTGGAACGTCCCACCATGACCGTTGACCCAAACGACGTCTATCGCTCGGGACAGGCTCAACCAGACCTTTATCGTCTTGACTCTTGAAAGTTGAAAGGATCTCAAAAGGAGGCAGGACCGCAGGTTGACAAACGGCCCCATAGACTAGCTATTCTGGGTTACGCCCATGAGAAGAAACGACACTTCAGCCGCTCCACCATTCTCTTCCACGATGTCCGTGCCGTCCGCAGTGGGTATCATCGGCCTCGATTTCGATAACGTTGTGCTGAGGCCCCAGTTGGCCGTCGCTCGATATGGCGATGCTCATTGCCTGCGAACCGTGTCGCCAAAGGAAGAGGAAATGCGACCGCGGCGTTCCAAGTTGCAGTCTCTGCTCGCGGTGGGTAACTCACCGTCTGCTCGAGATGATACTGACAGCTCAGTCGCGCTCGCCCGTGCTTCTATCCGCTGCATCGCCTCGCCAGGGAGCCTCTCTCGGACCTAACAGCAAACCAGCTGTACCAGGCATGGGCAATTCAATCTCCTGATCTGCCGGCGTCCTATCCGGTGGCCTCTCGCTGGTACATGCCGCGCTTAATCAAACACTGTGCGTCTCTCTCTCCGAGGATGAGCCTGGTCTAATTTGCAGTCTGCGAGGGACTCGGTGTATCGCGCCTGCCCGTAGAGGCCAACAGTACGGCCTACCAAATCCAGACTCTCTGGGTACAGGGGGCACTAAGCGACCCATGTCTATTCCATGCCACGCTTTACGCTGGATCATCGCATTTCGATTTCCTGCAAGGACAAGGAAAAAAGTCAAGTTCGATTACTTTATACCACCAAAGCGAAGCAATCAGACTGCTCAATACGCGGCTATCAAGCCCGACTACCGCGATGGATGACAGGACTCTAGTCGCTATCATACCACTAGCTTTTTTTGCCGTATGTCTCACTCCGGAGAAGGAACAATCGCTAACTTATCCAGGACCTGAATGGTGACCAAACGACAGCAGATATCCACCGCGCAGGCCTCTGGAGGTTGGTGGAGATGAGAGGTGGCCTCGACAAGCTGGGCTTCAACGGTCTCACATCAGCACTTGTCCAAATGTATGTCCTGAAGCTATTCCAACGCCGGCTCTAATCAATCCAGGAACAATATCATCTACAACATTGCGTTCGATCTAGAGCCAAACCACATGTTGCCACAGCCCTTACGCACTCCCCCACTGGCGCTCGAGGAAAGAATCATACGGATAAACCCAGCGCAAGCAACATCAGCCCCCTCATTCTCTTTAATCCAAGCCCTATTCAACGATATCTACAACTTCAAAACCGACTACTCCAGCCTGGAAACCGAAAGTCAATGCTACGAGCATCTAGAGCAATACACCGGCCTTTCCCAAAAACCGAGCTTGGACGACGCCCCATACTACTGCTGCTATCTCGCCGTCACCATCTTCCGCGCGATAGTCGACCCCAAAACACACTCTTCGTCCTATTTTACAAAACTCGACGCCCTAGCCAGCGAGCTCAGGGCGTCTCTAGCTTTAACAGACGCGGAAGTCTGGATCCGTCGTATTCCTGCTGTGTTTTCGTGGGTATGTCTGACTGGGGCAGCGGCTGCCAGTGACTCGCGCACACGCATCTGGTTCTATTTCAAGCAGTCGTCCGCCGTGAGGGTATTGAATTTGCACAATGAGCCGTCCTTTTTGGATGACCTATGGGCTCATTTCCACTGGCTAAGGACCTTTCGGTTGAATACCCTGAGTCAGTATATCGTTGAGGATGTCTAGACTGTATTTATACCAGGTCGGAGCTGTCAAACCCACACGATGAAAAATAATACCTTATTACCAGAAACAAATTCACTCTCCACCCCATCCTCTATCATTATGCCCTATACAAACCCATCTAAACCGTCATCGCCGTCCTCCACCCCCTAAGCATCCCAACCAACTCCCCCGAATGACTATGCTCCGCCTTAACATACCTCTTCCCCCCGGTCCCAAAAGACCACGCAATCGCCCTCATCTCCTCCCGATCATAAGACGGGCAAACCCCAAAGAACCTCTCCACCCTCTCACCCACAACAGGCATATCCCCCAAATCCAAGCGCAGTGCGTAAAACGCCACGCGAGAGATCTCCCCTGTGTCAAAATCCATCGTCACGGCGAATGTCCCCCCAGATGCCGGGAAACGTTTCTGGATCGACCCAAAGAGGGCCTCATCAACGGGATCTGCCCCGGCGAGGGCCGTATACCGGTTGCAAACTTCGCGTGTAAGAAACCCCCGGGTCTGGAAATAGAGATTGATTGATCCCTTCTCCATATCAACAGCTGTATGTCTGACGCCCGTTAAGCCGACTTCTTCAAACACCGCTCGACGGTTTCGAATAACAGCCGGGACCCCCGGAATGCCTAGAACCTCATCTAATGGTCGAACGCCCCCAAGGAAGACCCAGAATTTGACGAGGCCCCTGCTCGCATCGAAATCACACAGTTGGTAACTTTCAGTCCCGTAGAGACTCGACCAGGATTGCATCAAGTTGCCTAATCTGTCGTTTTGCTCTAGGAGGCCGGCGTCCCGTGCGATGGTTACCATGTCGATGCTTTTGCGCTCGTAGACGCGGTAATTTAGGTCTGCGTTGGGTTGGTCGGTTGTTCGCCAGAGGACGCAGCCTCGGGTGAAGCTTTCGCGGAAGGTCCTGAGCATTCTTTGCGTTGTTTTCTGGGAGTAGGGGGCGTTTAGGGCTGTGCTGGCATTCTGGATGTCTGTGAGGAATCGGGTTTCGGAGAATGTTGATGGGTGGGCAGTGACGGTCATTTTGAGTAGAGAATAGCAGGGTGTATGTATATTGAATGTGAATTTACTATGAAGTTTAGAGAGATTATATACTGAAGCCGGGTATCAACATCGTGTAGGCTATTGCCATCTTCCGCTTACCACATGCTTAGTTGGATGGCCTTGGCTGCAGTCGCACAGGCAATTAATGATTATTCCATCTTTACTCTGGGAAAACCGCCTTGATGACTCCCTCAATCCGCTCCACGATCCGCTCGATGTCCGCTCGAGAAACATTATACGCTGGTGCAATCTGCACAATGTCGCCATTTTTGCCATCCGCCACGCCGACACCGGGGATGACAGAGATACCGTGCTCTCTTTGCAATCCGGTGAGGTGAACCTTCTGTGCTATGCCTTCGCTCACAGGAAACGGCTCCTTGGTCGTTTTGTCCTTGACAAATTCCAGCTTCTCGCCGTTAGCATGGTGACATCGTTGTGAGCGAGGGAACTTACAGCCCAGAAGAGCCCTCGGCCGCGAATGTCTCCTATATGTTTGTGTCCGCCCAGTTGGTCCTTGAGTAGCTGTTCTAGATATGCTCCCTGCTCACGGACATTCTCTAGTAGATTATCGTCTTTGATTATCTTCTGCACCGCACAAGCTGTCGCGCATGCAATCGGATGCCCTTGGTATGTCTGACTATGAGTGAAGCTCCCCGTGCCTTGAGTCAGAGCGTCAACCACGCGAGAACCGACAAGAAGAGCCCCGATGGGTGCATAACCCGCACCGAGGCCTTTGGCGATGGTTTGCAGATCAGGTACAACACCCTCCTGTTCCCAAGCATGCAGGGTTCCTGTCCGTCCCATTCCTGACATGACCTCGTCTAAGATAAGTAGAGCCCCATGGCGATCGCATACCTCCTTCATGGCTTTGAGGTACCCTGGAACTGCAGGCACGCAGCCTAGTGTCTGTACTCGTTAGCCAAGTTACGTTGATGGTGAACATGGAGGCCTACCGTCCCAGACATGGTCTCTGCAATGAAGGCGCACACAGTATCCGAACCAAGGCGCTGAAACTCAGCATCTAATTCTTCCGCAAGACGCGCGACATACTCAGCATCTGTCTCTCCCTCCTTTTTATCTCGATACGGATAGCAAGGTGAAACGTGAGACACGTTTTGAGCGAGAATCGGCTCATAGATCGCGCGACGCCCTTTGTGTCCTCCAATTCCCAGAGAGCCCAATGTATTTCCGTGGTATGACTGTCGTCGAGCAATAAACTGGGTCCGCTGCCATTGAGGTTCCGGCAGCTCTGTAAAATACTGGCGAGACATCTTCAGCGCTGCCTCAATCGCCTCGGTCCCTGTTTCCATCAGTCAAGCCTTGGGCCGATGGATGGAAATACACACCGGAACTAACAATAAACACCTTACACATTGCACCCTTTGTAGACTCGGTCAGGAGTGTCGCTATCTCTTCTGCCGCTGGCACAGTGAAGAAGGGCGAGTAAATATACGCAATCTGGTCGAGCTGTGCCACGATGGCCTCCTTAACCCGGGGATCGTTATGTCCAAGGCAAGCAACGGCGGCACCACAGCTCGCGTCAAAGATCTGTCGACCATCGCTGGTCTCGAGATAATTTCCCTGACTCTTGATAATCGATGGAGGGGGGCTATCGATCTTGGTGTACAGAACAGATGGAGGAGCCATGTTGAATAAGGAGTTCCAATTTGTCGTGAGAGCTGTAGGAGTGTGACAGTTTGTCTATCTGCTGGAGCCAGAGTGCCGTCTCTTATGGCCGTTATCAACGCGATCAGCGCGAGACGGACGATGCAGGAGACTTGGAGTAACGGCGACGTCGGCAAATCAGCGTTCGGATCGAGCTTATCTAGACTGGAATTCACATGAATTGTCGGGGTTCTCAGCCTCTCATCGCGCCTATGAGCGAACGTAGCTGTTCGTAGGGAGTACTCGGCATGGACAAGGAACCAAGATGGCTGTTAACCGACTGGCAATGGATTCTAAATCGGAGTTCGGTGTTCCACGATTGATTGCTGCCCTCGAGGTGGTGTAGTACAATCACATATCGTGCCAGATGTTGTACGACCGGCGCTTTCCCGTTGACTCGACAGCGTTCATGGTCGTCCCTTCCTTTATTATGTCTGCTATACCTTATATACGACAAAGCGCCGTTCGAAAACGGCAAGTCACATACTACTCGAATAATGCCCTTTCTCTCACTCTCTGGAGCTACAGATACAACCCAATATGATGGCCACTCACTGTTGGGCTAGAAGCCTAGAACGGCCCCGACGCAAGGGGCAGAATCATTCTAAAATGCCAACAATGTCAGAAACTCTTCTCGTGTGCAAGGGATATTACTCACCTAACAGAGAAACGAGAGCCTGGATCGGTCTAACGGCCCTGTAGCTCCTCACATCCACATCCGAGGGCCAGCTGTCTCTTCTGAGCCATTCGTCTTGTTTGCTTCATCTCTCTTCTCTGCCGTCGAAGTTCGAAACTGGTCCGGAGCGGGCATGTCAATCTCATGTGAGCACTTGCATCTGCAGGGCTTCCAAGAAAAGAACAGTGCCAACGGCTGTTTCCTCCTATCCTTGCAAGCATTATCCAACGATGAGTAGTCTCAGCCACCTTGACTCGCGAGGACCGCTCCTTGGGTCGGAATCTCCGCAGGTGAGAGGCTTGAGAATGCACCCAGTCACCATCGGTTTCTGACTACCCTAAAACAAGCTTTCAGTCAGATCCTTAGCAGGAACGATATGCCATAAATGGTGCACGAAACATGACGAACTATGATAGCTGCCAAGCTTCTTGTATTTAATCTAGATCTCTGAGCAGGGACCTTGATGGAAGAGCTCGAGAGGTACTCATTCATTATCTTATTTAGGAGCGTGTGTGTAACTTCTAAAGAGCTTTTCATCTGGCCGTCAGATGGTCCAGGCCAGCTAATGTGAGGAATGTCGGTGTCTAGACCATGCAGCAAGCCGGAGTCCAGAATTGCAGATGCAGCCCATATATACCTGGCTAGGTCCGGAAATGTCACCAAAATGCTCGCACAGTTCTAACAGTCTGTCAAGATTACGCATTTACCTCATTGTCTTTCTCAAATCGATGGATACTAAAGCAACAGTAGAAGTGCTGGAGCAGGATGTCACACACCCTCCTGGTAACTCCCCGCCCCCTGTCTATCTCCTCCGCTAATGCTACAACAGGCACACAGATCTGGTTTCCAGACGCAGATCGCTCTGAGGGCTGGCTCGGATGTCTCCAGAAGCTAGACAAAGAGGCAGCTCCAATATCAACAAACAATTCCTCCCCAAATGACCCCCTAAACTGGCCTTCCTGGCGACGGGACGCCGTCCTTCTAGCCGTCGGCTTCAACAGCTTTCTAACCGCCGCTTTGTCTCCCATCCTCGCCACGGGATTCCCGGAAATAGCTGAAGCGTTCGACGTGCATCTCCAACAGGTCTCTTTCACGATTGGGGTCTACATGCTAGGCCTCGGAGCCGGCGCGGTCATCTGGTCTCCAACCGCAACGCTCTGTGGCCGCCGCCCAGTCTACGTCGGTGGTGGTATTATTCTCATTGCTTCGTGCGCCTGGGCCGCAGCTAGTCCGTCGTATGCCAGCCTTATTTTGGCTAGATTCATGCAAGGTCTTGCAGCAAGTCCGGGTGAGTTTCTTGTGTCGGTTACGATCTCCGAGATCTACCAGCCTCAGGAGCGGGGCTTCAGACTTGGAATCTTCATGTTGCTGCTGGCTGCTGGCAAGAGTCTTTCTCCGTTGATTGGGGCGGGTGTCATACAGGCTCTTGATTGGCGTTCGGTTATGTGGTATGTCTTTCTCTACATCGGATGAGCAGGGACTAATGCTCCCAGGATCATGACTATTGCTTCTGGAATCAACTTAACTCTCGTATTTGCCCTTGCTAGAGAGACATACTGGGCTCGGGGTCGTGACACTGTATGCTTCTTCGCAAACTGATTGAATCAAACACTAACGATACCATAGGACTCAGCGCCATCGCATAACCCAGGCGACATATACACCGACATGCTCCGCATCTCACCTCCGCAGAACTACAAAGCTACGTTAACACTATGGAACGGCCGTCTTCACCATGCCAGGTGGTTTCCTCTCGCACTTAAACCCCTTCGCCTCCTGAAATCCCCCCCTCTCCTCTGGTCGGCCGCAACATACGCCCTCTCCCTTGGCTGGATCGCCGTGCTAGCAGAAACCATCGCTCATCTGTTCCAATCTGTCGGGGGGTACGGATTCACACCAATCCAGACAGGACTGCTATATATCTCTCCCCTCATCGGAACCATCCTCGGCAGTGTGGTCGGTGGTAAGATCTCTGATATCCTCGCATGCATCAGCGCCTACCGCAACCACGGTATCTACGAGCCTGAATCCCGCCTTATCATGATCATTCCCGTCGCTCTATCAACAACAATAGGACTCGCCGGGTATGGCTGGAGTATCCAGACACTCGACCACTGGATTATCCCGGCAGTGTGCTTTGGGCTGATTTACTTCGGGTGTATTCTTGGGAGTACGATTGCTGTGACGTACTGTCTTGACTGTCACAAGTCCTCGGCTATTGAGGCACAGGTCATTTTGAGTGTTTTGAAGAGTGAGTTTTTTACCCAGTGGTACAGCGATGTGCTAATGAATAGATACCCATGGTCTTGCATTTTCGCTCTTCATTGTGGACTGGGTAGAGGCGTCTGGACCGCGGGATTCCTTCTTGACACTTGCGGCCATTCATCTTGCTTTCCTGCTCGCAACTGTTCCCATGTACATCTATGGCAAGCGGCTCCGTGTGTGGATGGGAGTCCTCTAGCTCAACCCATCACGCTTCTTCTGAACAGAAAGAACTGTATCCTTCCCTTCCCCACGTACCCGTAGTTCATATTCGCCATCCATAAAGTCCTTCAAGCGCAGCTCCGTCGTCCTCCCGAGACCCTCCAACTCATCCAAGCGTTCCAGCGTCGCCTCCAAATGCGCTGGGAAGTCCGGATCGCTCACGATAGATCGAAAGGCGTTCTGCATCGGTACCGAGTCTGCTCTGACGACCGCATCCGCGTCAATCGCGATGATGTTCATCTCATCGAGCCCTTTGATTAGGTCCGCTCGCGTCATCAGCTCTTGGGCTTTGTGTAAAGCGATTCCCGGTAGACCAGAGAAGTAATGACGGTCCGGATTCTTCTCCAGTCCAACGAGGGTTCTGCCTAGGAGCATCGCACCGGACTACATGGTTAGTATCCAACATCTGCGCCAGAACAGAGATAGAGACATACTGATAAATCCTGCTGATCCTCCGCCTTGTCATCCATCTCCGCCCCCAGAATCCAGCATTTACAAAGCAACCACCTCTTCTCCTTCTCACATATCGCCCGACAGGTCTTCAGCATATCCTTCGACCTCGCAACCTGATCCAGAAAGATCAGCCGCCCCCCAACCATCCCATAAACCTGATCCAGAATCCCCGGCTGCACCTCCTCCCTAAACTTATTCCACCGATACGCCTTCAGCGACTTGACAGCCATCTCCTTCGGAATATCCTGCACATTCAAAACCTGCATCCGCGTCGCATGGAGCCTCAACATCTCCGTCGTGCGATACTGATCACTCGTAAAAACCAGCGTGACAAGCCCACTCGCCGCCCACATCTCTGCCCTCTGCTGCAACAGATCAACAAGATGCTGCCCATCCGTATTATCCGGCAAATAATGCAAATTGTTGATAATAAGCACCAGCGGCCGATCCCTCACCCCCTTCCTCTTCAACGCAACCTTCTCCAGTTTATTCAGCGCGCGCTCGATATCAAGCAACGCCGTCGAATCCCTCGGACCTCGGATACTAAACATGCCCCCGATATAATCCTCATGATACTCATAATCAATCGCCTTCCCAAGCCTCAATCTAAACACCTCAATGTCCCCATGGGCCTCAAGCATCCCAACCCCATCCCCATGAACCTTCTGCATAGACTCCAGTAGCATAGACGTCTTCCCCGTCCCCTTCTCCCCAAAGAGCAGGTAGTAATTCCCCTTAACCTTGCCGCCCACAATCCCATCAATAAGGCCCTGCTCCGGCCGCACGATCTTGAATTTCTGCTGGTCATCATCCGTATCGATCCCCTGTTCCAGGGAATACCCGTGCTGGGCTAGCGCCGCAAGCTCGAGCGATGAGAAACCGGGGGAAAACGCATTGTCGATTTTCCGCAGCACCAGCCGCTTGTAGAAGACGTGGTAAGAGTACCCGGCTACGCCGAGCATCAGCAGGGCGGCTATCGTCGTGGCTCCGTTTTCAAGGAATTTTAGCAGGATTCCTTTCCTGTCTTCTGCGTCGGACGAGGAATCTGGACGGCTTGACCTCTTTGTTTTGCCCTCGGGGGATAATGCGTGCCGCCATTGCGTGCGTGTTGGTCTGCCTTTGAAGAGGCGGAACCAGATTCCTGGGTTTGTTAGCTAGTCACTGAGTTCTGGATGTAGAAATCAGGTACCGTGTCTGTCTACCCGGATTCGAGGCATTGCATTGCTGCTATATTGACGAGGAAAAGTTGTTGCCTGTTGGCCTGTTCTTGTTTGTTTCACTTTCTTGGCGCCAAGATATTAATTAATGATCTCATCCGACTTGAAGTCTATGAGCTGGTGACTTAGGGCTACATACGAGTATGAACATGAAATTAAGGTATCATCTCGGTAGCTAGACGGCGTCTCTTCATCCTCAATTTTCTCCGATGTTTTCCTGCAAAAGGTAGAGTCCGCGGCACGGATATCTTCAAGGCCCTAGCCCTCGGAGTCAATTTTTATCTTGCTAGATGACCAATGATTTAAAAAGAGATTCGAAAACGCAAGAGAATCGGAAACTGAGTCAGTTAAGTAACATACAGCTTTACTAGTTAGAAAACGTTATTATACAAACCCTGCCGTTTCTGCATCCAACCGCTATAGCACTATCTTTGACCGTTTCTCCTCGGCGTTGAATAGCAATCCACCAATCTAACCGCAGAGATACCTCAGACTTTCAGACGCATCTGATGAGAAGTCACCTGGCGACACCCTCCATGGTGTGTTTATAGGGGGAGAGTCAAGGCGTTAGAAACAAAGTAACCTCATAAATGTTTTTGTATGGTCATGTCTGCAGGATTAGAGCCACGGCCAGTGGATGGAGAACTTGGCGATAGGATAACAAATAAAGATATTTGACAGGCAGTAGATCCGATGAAGAGAAACGGTTCTATTGATATCTTGCCATACAGGTTTATTCGCTAGCGGATAGGTATTCGGCCGTGTTAAAGAGCTCATATAGCAGAACTTACCCTCCGCATTCGCGTGGTGGCACTGGAAACCTCCGTGGGAAAAACCATTGTCAAGGGTTAAACAAAGGTATCATAAGAAGGCACAACAGTATACAGGCTTAGACTTAAATAACAGGAGAATAATCGTCGCATTCCAGGGCACATGGTCAGGCCTTTGCTCGGAGGCTCGGAGTCTACCCTGTATAAAGACGGATGGCTCTTTACCACGCTAGACCCAACGCCTCCGTAATGAGGGAAAGCGCCCAACAGTGACGATCTACGTCACTGAGCTGAGAGATCTGTGCTCCCGGGTTTCCGTCCACCCCAATATCCCCCAAGATCTGGGTCTGTCCGGTAAGCTGGTCCCACGGAGCGCCGGCACTGGGATCCTTCGCAAACCCAGCCCAGACAGACTGCATGTACTGGCTCAGAGCGGCGAGGGTGGCATTGCTTGGATCGTAGGTGCCGAATACGGACGGGATCTCGGACGCGTGGACTGCGCCAGCGCCAGGAAACGAATGCCCCGGAGGAGCGACAGATGCCGAGAACCGGTAACGCCAGACGGGATATGACTGTTCAGCGAGGAGGCCCATGATACTGAAGGTGGCGCAGGTGAACGCTGCGTCTGTGGCGTCTCTGTTTAAGGGTGAGTGTTTAGTTTCCGGATGTTGCCTATCCGACTACTGATAAAGACAGGGTGGGCTGAACTTACTGACTGAGATCTTCTATAGTAGGGTTAAGAGTGAAATGTATGAGCCTGAGCGCCAACATCACGTAACCTGTGTACGTAGTCGCATCAGGTTCTCCGACAAATTGTAGAAGGAGATCATGCACAGTGTCATTCGGGGGCCAGCTTCCCCCGTCTGAAACATTATAGATCGTGCCACTAAGCTCATCTTTGTTCGTACCCATGAGGAGAGGCACCTGCGCCCAGGTGCCAGTCGTGATACTGTCTGACACATTGGCAACACATGTTACATTATCATAAATTGGAACAAACAAAAGTCCGGCCTCGGTGATGTAGTTTGTGAGCTCCTGAGCAGAAACACGGCGCAAACATTCGATGTCATCTTCGCAGTTGAAGTGGTGCGAGACATTCAGGAAGTGATCTGTGTTAACTCCCACTGGTAAATGCTGTTGAGACTCTATAATTGCAGCACGGTAAGGCAGGGGGGATGGCGGAATGGCCAGAAGCTGCTTGACAGAGTATCCTCCAGCAGATTCGCCGAAGATTGTCAGTCAACTTGGATCGCCACCGAACTGCTCGATGTTTGTTGTCACCCACTGCAGTGCTAGGCGTTGATCAAGAAGTCCGGGATTCCCTTCCCCTTGGACGGTGTTTGGCATCTCTGGGAATCCATGGACTATGGGGGGCTTTAGAACGGGCCAGAATGGCAAAAGATTGTCGGTCTGTGACTTACTATTTGTGCGATAGTTGGCAGAGACTAGAACGATATCCTGCTGAACTGCGAACGATGTCCCGTTATACGCCCACACTGTCGCGTTGCCCATTTCGAAGCCTCCCTGTGTATTGTGAGCTCAGAGAAAAGGAATGAATCGAGCAGCCTCACGCACTCCGTAAATCCAAAACATGACTTCCTTCAAGTTTGTCGGCGATGCATCTTGAGGAGCATACACGTTGAGATACAAGCAGTCTTCGCTTTGGATTGGGTCTGTTGGGTCCTGTCCAATCGGTCTTAGATTCGGCAATGACTGTACTGTCGCCTTAAGTTAACAGCGGCGTGGTTAAATGGGACGTGGAAGACAAACCAGTTGAATTCTGGAACATGCAACCTGGCGCCGGCTGCTGCGCGACCAACGGAGATGACCACGGGGCCGGAGGCTTGGGCGGGCTGAACCTTTGCGGCGGTGATTGTGCGAAAGGGATACCTAGATACGCATTCGCTGTGGCTGTTGATGTGGGCGAATTTGTCGCGCTGAAGGTGGTACCTATTATCACGCCATCAGGGATAGTCGCCGTTGGGTTTGCTGCCAGAGCCATGGCCCCTGACAGGACCATAAGAAGAATTTTTACAGGAAGTGCCATTTTAGTCTTGAATTCTGGAGCGATTCAACTCATGCCACTGAGGAGTAGGGGGGTGTTTGTGCGAACGACGCAGCGAAAGCCGACGTCCAGCATGTCATGCAAGGTAATGGATTCACAGGCTCATGGGCTAGCCATTGTGGGCAGACCCATACCTTCAGGTCAACACTGTCATGGCTAGGTTAGATCCGTGAGCATCCGAGCTGTGTATAGAGAACACTCCATGTCCTACCAAAGCGCCACGCCCCAAACCACCAAAACACCAAAGAACCAACAAGTACCATTAAAAATATCTATCTGAAAACGGGGTAAACCAAACGCCAACTGAAAAGCAGAGTCAGGAACACCAACTCAGCTCAGAGATGACTCGCCTCCTTCACGGCCAGATTATGAGAAAGCAATGTCGGCGATTCCATCGGGAGCCCTTCCTCGCTAATAGTATCGCTCTGAAGCCCCGTGGTAAACATTGGCGCATCGTCGAGTGAGGAGTGCATGTGTGTATTTCGCGCAGAGCGCCGCTTGCTCGAGGGCTCCCCGTCGCTGTCGCTTGGTGCTGTCACGTAGACGTTGTATGAGGATTTGGTTTGGCGTCGGATGACGACGATTGCGCGGAGACGGGGGACTGAGGCTGTGACTATTACGACTGTTCCTTCCGTTCTGGTTTTATTAGTCGTGCAGAGACAGCATATAGGGAAGGTCTTACAGGAACCAGATACACCACAAGCCTAAAGCGTCTGTTTATCAGGTTAGCATGGCACACGACCTTGGAAGGGAAATCTAGAACCGGGATACACACAGCTAAAATTAAAGGTGTTCAACTTCCGGATATACACGGCCTTGAGGATAGCAGCCACCATTGCCCTATTGTCGTCAGTAATCTAGCGTCAACAGTGAGGTGTGGTCCATATCAACACACAGCAAACTCAAGGAGAGAATAACGCTGAGGACGATCTTATTCGACCGCCGCATCTTGAGCGACATGATCACCGCGAGACCGACGGTAATGAGAATTAAGTCTGTCAGACCATTGAACGCTATATTCGCCGTCAGTGGTGTCTATGTTAAGGGACACGTGAGAAGGACTCCATACCTCCTTGGAAATATCCCCATCTCTGTACCACCACAGCGCCCTGGCAGGATTGTATCAACTGCAGGGGATTCCACAGCGCGCTAACAGGATCGCATTGCGTGAACTGAAGGACAACGGGGATAATATTGAGAATGACTTGAAGCCCAACCAATGCCCACAACAAATTCCGCCGAAAGTCATGCGCGAGGATCACCGTCGCAAGAAGGAAGAGGATAAACGAGATTCGACCAAGAAGAGGAGCGAAGACCCCGAAAGGCTGCGAGATCATAGCGAACTTCAACGTCTGCACGATATCCGCGTATCGGAGGTCCGTGATGTTGTCGCCGAGGCCGTAGTATGTCGAGACAGTGCATAATGCCGAGGCGACGCCTTGACAGAGCTTGTTTCGTCAGCTTCGCCCAGGTGTTTTGGTAGGCGACTTACATATGCGCCGAGCATGACAATGTCGTCCGCAGAGAACTTGCGGAGAACGAAGAATTGGGAATAGGCCCGCAGGGCCATGACAATCGTGCAGAGGCCATATTGCACCCAGATGGCTATATACAGCGTGTGCGACGACATGGCGTCGGTTGTTAAAGCCCCCGGCATAGTGTGGCGACCTGGAATAGGGATTATGTCTGTCTATATCCGGGTCTTGTGAAAATGACTGGTCAAAATGGAGTATCAGGACGATATTTCAATGTTAAGGCTGGGTAGAGCCTAGATATGAAACATCTTCCGTACAGTGCGGTCTGGGTTCTGATATATCAATGCGAGCTTTGGAAGTGTTGATCCTGTGAGATTGCTGTGCAGTGGAACTCGGCTTTCTCCATGATATTCAATGATCAGGACGCCAGAATGGACTATAGGTCAATCAGACAGATCGACTTTTGCGACGATCACACGTGTGGCTGAAATGGTTAAACCCCAAGCCCTTCACATCTTCTTCGAACCCCGGGGGTCGTAAGGATCATAGTGGTGAATGTCTTCTCCGTCTCCGTAGACCTGAATATCTCCCTAAGACCAGCAACGGCGTCAACTTGTCTCTCCCAATTCAGGTCAAATCCAAATTTGCGATCAGCCAACGCCGGAATCCAGGAACACTTCTTACTCGACAGCTCAAGGGTTCTTTCAGCCGTCGAGCTTGACAAGATCCAGCTGGATCACGATTTGTTTGCTCAACATAAGGCTCGCATCCCCTGCTCGTTGAAGATGCTGATTTGGCCCAAGCTGCAGCCTCAGCACGAACTCGATCTTAAAGTTTGAGCGAGTCCAGACCGTCATTGGGCCCTGGACGCAAACTGGAGCCGCCAAGGGCGACTATTGTTTCCTCCAGAGCCTATCGCAAGTTTGCTGCATACGAGTGACTTGATTTTGGGATCCCGTTTCCAGAGTGTCGTGTCAGGAGATATCGTGATATGGGACTGTGATAGATCATGTTCGTGTGAAGTTTGAACCCTAACTTGGGCTCGAATGCATCAACAGCCGAGATCCGAGCGGGACGATCTAGTAGAAGGTGATCTGTAAAGATAAAGCTTGACTGTTGTACGGGGTCCATCGGGAGAAAGGGGAATATTTCAACTTGTGTAACGCAAACAATGTCGATATCCAATGCCGAGCATAAACCCCGTTCGGCAAAGAGAACCAACTTCCGGTGCTTTTCTTTGTTTCGTTTCAGTCTACTCTCGAGTCGACCGGGGATGATCATCCGGTATCCAGTGATCGGCTTGTGCTACGGGGTCCCTATGCAGCTTACGGATGGATATCTATGTATTATTGTATCTAGGTCCTAATATAGACCCCTTCGCAATGTGTACGGGGTTCGGAGTATCTAAGCTTCAAACTTTTAACCCGCATTACTTCATTCATTGTGTCCGTCCAACCTCACGTGCACAAAGGCATATAGTAGAGAGGTTATATTGCTTCGCCTATGGTCCCCGGGACTGCGCTCGTCGTCTGTTTCCCTGTCATGTCTGGTTGTGTTTCAAGGTTGGAATATAGTCGAGTACAACAATTGTATTCATTTCAAAGAGGGCGGCTTCAGAGAGACGGGAGCCGTTCTAACGGAGAGTATTCCTGTTCGCATTCTAGCACATACTTACGTGATACGTTGCTTTTGTTCTTAACAAAAAACACTAATAATGTCTCTAAGTATACTTGATGTTGGCGGATATATATTGCTTCTGCGGAGGACCGCCGTTTCTAACCCTCTGATGCATTAACGTTGGTATTCAAACTTAGGGACAATCAACACTCTAGTGGAAGACAAATACGAACCTAGCATCAAGCAATACAGTGGTACTAAACGTAGGAAATTGTCAACTGGTTAACCCTGACATCGGCAGGACCAGAGCCAGAGCCAGAGCCACTATCCATATCGATATCGGTATCGTCAGATGACGAAGAAGAGTCCAACCCAATGCCCCACCCAGATTCAGACGTGCTTGTCGGGAAAATAGAGCTGTCCTCGTCGTTGTCATCCGATGAATATCCTAAGCCGAGGTCAATGTCCCAGCCTGAGTTGGCGGAATTGGTTGAGGTGGCGCTTTGTGAATCCGACCTCGTTAACGTTAAACTGTGATTGGAACTGCCTGGATTGTATGTTTCCCCGGCGCTTGGACTATCGGTTTGCGTGGCTGTCGGGGATGGATTGGTTGTGCTCCCTCCACCTCGTCCTCCGCTACCTCCGCCGAAGATAAGGTCGATGATATAGCCCATGATTTGTATCAGGTACTCTATGAGCTGTAAAGTGTCATAGGTAGTCTGACCTATTGCGGAATGAAGGTTGCTTACAGGACCAATACTATTCCTTATACAGGGGCGTTCCTGTCCGCATGTTATAGTCGCCTCCGCATTGCAGGACCCTGATTCGGTTCGCGGCCCATGTGATGAATTATATCTCGGTTCAGCGTCTTCATCCAGCATGGTCCAACAGGGCTCAATATGTGGTTATAATAAATAATATTACTAGACAAGGAATAATGAATTGGTGAGGCACTAGGGTTGGAGCGGGGAACTGTATGACTCTGTCTATCTGACTTGAAGCCCATGGCCTGGGCGCTAAAGGAAAGGCCACGGTTTCTTGACAGATCTTAGCCACAAAGTTAGATTGACTGGAGTATCTAGCTTGGTGACCCAGACTCGGTGTGGACGCACATGTCAATAGGGGTGGCATTCGGCTAGCTCGGTCCATGGAGTCCGAAATTCGCTTTGAATCAGAATAAAGCTGAAGGAATATGTGGGGAAACAAGGAACAGAACGTATGCACAAGGTATATTGGCGAGAAGATCCGCTGTACTTGCTCTTCGGGTTTCCATTTGATCATCCGGTTGACGAAGTTAATAAACATCCTCTTCCCCTCCCCGTTAAACTTGGAGAGAGTACTTTCGAAGCTAAAGTGACTAGGGACAGAGTTTTCATGTTTGGGTGTTCCTGAAATGCAGTGTTAGTTATTTATAGAGGTGTTCAATTAAGAGACTACTTTACCAGCAGCCGTATAGAGCATCGATGTCCTCTTGCCGCGGCCAACGAAGTCTTCGGGGGCAGGACCTAAAAGCGATGTTATATACGCAAGATGCGTTTCATGATCATAGTTTTCAACTGCGTGTGGATCAACTGATTCAAACAGTGTTTGTCCTTCTAGAAAGTCCCTAGCTTCATTCAATTGTTAGTTGTCTGCCCAAGTATAGGGCAGAGAAACTGTGTACCATAACTCCCAGGCTCCATATATCAGCAATATGTGTACCCTCTGTCAAGGATGACCTCTGGCACACGATATACCTCGGCCTGGATACAGCCATCCTGTGGGGAATCATCTTGTAATGCTAGGTCGAAGTCGGCGACTTCAATAAGTCCAACTTCGATGTCGGTTATGGCGGGGCAGACCTATGTCCTACTGACAGATCACTCCGGGTAATGCTGCTGGAAACTATGCACACAGACTCGCTAATGGTATATCTTACCGAGTAAATCTGGTCGACTGGGTTTGTACCACGTTACATAGCGTCTGCGCATTCTTTTCTGTGGTATGGAGAATCTTCATTGTAGATCAAATGTATTTTCCTTCTATCGCGATCTCTCGTAGCTTTTTGAGATCTTAGGGAAGTCGTATATAAATTTCCAAGTATAGGGCCAAGAGTAGGGTCTCAATTTACAGCGACGCCTTTTCACGCACAAGACCATTGCTCCTAACCAACGAAATCACATCCTCAGCAACACCCCACGAAATCTCATACCCCCGTCCAGCAGCCCCATACCCATGCACAATAGTCCGTCCCTCGCCAACCTTCTCAACTTCAATGCGTACACCTCCTCGTCGCGCAGGCCGACGACCGACAATGTCCCGGATCACGTCGAACTTCCCGCCGCTCTCCGAGGTGAATGGGAACCATTTTGATGCGTGGGCCAGTAGTTTCTCCCGCGTTTCTCGGGATGGGTTCGGGTCCCAGTTATGCGGTTGTTTAGTGCCCCCGATTATCGTCCCGCCTTCTAGTGGGCGCGGAATACAGAAAGACCAGGTCCCGTCGGAGTTCTGGCGTGTAACTGTTGCAGAGACAGGGTTGCGGACGAGGCAGGTTTGGCCTTTCTCCTCATTAGCATGTTTCAATAGAAGACGTAACAGATGACATACCACGAATAATAAACGACTCCGGATCCCCAATCCCCACCCCCGAGCAATTAACCACAGTACGGACATTGTCCGCAAGGTAAAACGCCTCCTGCGGATTCGCAAGGGTATACTCCCTCGTCTCCCCACCTTTCAATACAAACCTCCGCAGCATATGCGCACAATAAACCGGCGAATTAATCACAAACGTATTATACCGCACCCCCCATTTCACACCGCGCGGCATCTCCTCATCCCTCAGATACCGGAATCCATCGAGATGGCCGTATGACTGCGCGATGGCGCTCTTGTCGAGGTACTCCGGTGGTGGAGACTCAAGGTGTTCGACCCCCTCTGTGATTTCCACCCCGGAGCCCGGGATTGTTGCTTGTGTTTTTAGGTGGCTGTAGGTTCTTCGTGCTTGGGTTTCTTCCCGCTGGAGTTGTGGCGTAGTTCCGGGGATTGGGCGGTAGTGTGCGCCGGCCCAGGGGGAGGCGTAGTTTATTGATGTGCTGTGTGGCCAGTCGCGGGCGACGAGGAGGATTTTTTGTGAGGGGGTTAGGTGGCTCTGGAGGCAGAGGGCTGTGGAGAGGCCGATTACGCCGGCGCTGATGGTGTTAGCTATATTGTCTGGTTTGTTATTATTAATATGGAGGCTTACCCGATGATGACGATTGTTTCTTTCTCTGGCATTTTGTTGTTTGAGGAGAAAATGCTGGAGAGGGAATGAAGGTGTGAGTTGGAGCAAGTGGACGCTGGGTGAGGGGAGTTTTAAAGAATCCCCCGCAGTGCCGGTTCTCGGCACTTTTGGAGATGCGATAACGAGGATAGGAGCACAACCTATTGCAGCATGGCATGTACCTCGTATGAGAATAACGGAGACGCCATTCAAACGTATGGTTCTACGAATCTACAAGGCCGCAGTTGTGGACTTGGAGTTACGGAGTACGCTAAGATAGTGGTCTGGTGGAGACAGATAAACGGATATTTTTCCATGAGGCTATCTGGGCCGAGAGCCGTGTAGTCTTGAGCTTTGTCGATGCCTTGCGGATCGCTCAGCCGCCGCGGCTGTGCCGACTGCGCGTGTCATCAGGGCCCGTACAATATCACGCCGGTCGCAAGAACGTGGGGCGTTGAGACCGATGGCGATTCTGGGAGGCTCGCGAGTATGGCGAAATCATGCGAGATCGACTGGTTCGTTGATTGCAATATCGGCATGAACTGCAATCCGCAGGGTGGGAGTAGCATGGCGATGCTGTTGATGTGAAGAGGTTTACCAGATAGTCACTAATCCAAAGCGTCTGGCAATTTCTCGATGGTGAATTTTCCTCGGGCGACCTTCATGATCGGCACACCGGGAATCTTGCGGAGTCGGCGACACAGCTCCTTATCGTTGGTTCCGACGATGTATATTCTGTGTTTTGATACCTTGCAGATGTCAGTGGGGTCCGGCAATTCTATCGAGGAGGTCACTCACTCTATCGACGAGACAGTCATCAGCGTATGTACCCTTGTGCGAGCACTTGACTCTCTCCCATCTCGGGTCCTTTGCAACTCGCAGAGCCAGTCGGTACTTATCACCGAGCTTTTCCAATTCGGCAATTGTGCACTGCGTGAACGTCGGGATACATTTCGCGTATAATCTAGCAAGTATAAGCCACGATCCTCATAGCCCAGGGTGTCCAACATACAAGTCCATCATGGCAGGCAACAAATCGAGCTTCGCGCGGATAGCGTGGGAGACGAAGTTGGTATCGACAAGAACACGGTAGGGAGGGCCGAGGGCAGTGTTTGCGGCAAAGAACATGTTCGTCGGAGCGGCTTGGACATGGCGGGCCAGCTCGTTCTCGGGCTTCGGTTTCTCAGGCTCTTTCTTGAGTCGTTCGTCGCGGGCTTTGATCGTTCGCTTCACCTGTTGGAGCGTTAGCGGTGTTAAAATAAGCCATCAGATCAAGACAAACCTGAGCGAACTTCTTCGTCTTCTTTGCGACACCCATTTTGAAGCGGGGACAGAGACAATTGTTGATCTGAATGATCCCAGGGAAGAAATGATCAAAAGCGGTGATCAGAAAATATCGTCGGGCCGAGAGGCTCCGAAGTGGGAAGAAAGTCACGTGCACCGTGCATTACATAAGTCGGGTATGACATCCGATCTGGAAGGAGCGACCGTGCATATTTAGCCGCATCAAATCTCCATCGCATTACATTCTAGATACTTCATTATCCTACAGGAGACTGCTCAACTCCTTGCCCATCACGAGATTCGCTCGCATCATCCGGATATCGGAGTCGGAAATTCCCAGCTTATTCAGATATCCAGTTACCCCGCCGTGGCTTTCGTCGAGAACCTTGAGAAACCCTGTCATACCGGCAGCGTGGACTCCCCACACGATTGGTAGCACTCGGCTCTCCCAGTCAAACTCCCCATAGGCTTTTTGCATCATCATCAGGAGCGGCTGCCGACCGGGTTCGATTCCCACTCTGGTCAGCGTGAAGTCGTAGATGATAGCCTCGTCCGAGCTTCCCGCTAGACGGTGGATCAGAGCTGCGAGAACACCAGTGCGGTCTTTGCCGGCTGAGGCCCTTATTAGTCGTTTCGTCATTTTTGTACAAGGCGACATACCTGAGCAGTGAAAGAGGAACGGCTTTTCGGGCTCATCACGAATGTGTTCGAATACCGCCTTGTAGACTGGCGCATGCGACTCAAGATAGCCCAGGTACACCCCAATCAGGCTGTCCATGGAGTTGTCTGCCTCAGGTTTAGCCTCTGTCGGTTGAGCTGATGCCTTCCCTGCATTTGTGTTTGGAATCCAAACCACATCAACTCCCTTGATCTTTGGACTAGGTTTATTTACACGCTCGTCAGGTCGGCGCAAGTCGAAGATTTTCTTTATCCCCAGCCTGGTTAGAGCATATTTTCCTCCATCCGGGAGTGTAGATGGCGGTGCCCCCGAGCGATAGACCAAACCAGGTCGAACCACGGCTGGAAAAGTGGAAAACGCGGCCGAGGCACTGCTGATGTCGCGCAGATTGAAGAGACCAGGGACCGCCACGAACGGCGCTTGAGAGATGATCTCGGCAACAGCAGCCTCGGGGAGAGGTGAGATGATGTCGATCTCGACGAGCTCTTGCAAGTTGTAAGAGACAGCCATGATTACCGGCAAGCGGATGTGCAGCAGTCTAGAGATATATATGTAAGCGAGCAGGGATGTTCGAGAACTGAGATCGACAGAAGGGATAGAGGTGGGGGAATCTTTGGCGACGGCAAGACGCTAACTTGATTCCTCATTCCTCCAACTCTCCCGAGGTCGCCGACCTCCTCGTCTGTATATCGCCCAATCCGGCAACATCGTATACGGCTTGCTATTATAGCCTACCAGCTGACTGACCTTCCCCAACGGGGATCAATATCATTTATCACTACGTGTCACTTCTTATCAAGCCGGTTTGGTGGGGTTCACTACCAACCATACCCATTTAAGCTATGACAACAGGGATTCGCAGCCTTGAATGACTAGTGCAGGTGACCCCAGCCTCATGTATTTCAACCAATCCTGAAACCAGCGTCTAGTCGATCTTCTTGCCAACATAACCCCCAGTTCGCAGACCAAAGAAACTCACCACACAAACCACAAGCATAGCCGCAAACATCAACCAATATGCCGCTTGATAGCCTCGCAGCAGATCGTCCTGTGAATGGTCCGTCACGGAAGCAGCGAGCGCAGCGCCCACCGCTAAGCCGACCGAGTTCCCGACCTGCGAGACGGAGTTGAATACCGCGCCGGCGAGGGCTTGGTGCTGCCCTGGGTAGGCGCGGGATATGATGAGGTTGGAGACAGTGAAGAGAACTGCGTTTCATTAGTTAATGGCTGGGATTTCGGCTGGAAGGCAACAAACCGTCTGGATGAACCGGGCTTAGGAACATGGCCATGAATGGGCCTCTCCAGTATCCCCAGTTCGGGTCAACCAACGCCATGAGCAGAGGGGAGATGGTACTGATAATGGCAGAGACGAATACCAACACACCCACTTGAACTTTGTCGACTGTATACCCTGTGAAGATATTCGTGACGACGCCGACTATGACCATTGGGAGGAACATAACAGAAGAGATGAGGGCTGAGCGATGCTGGACTTCTTGGAAGCTGTCAGATGTTAGCCAGGTTCGAACGTGGTATGGGGGAACATACTAGAGGGAGGTAAAGTACTGCAACGCGTTGAACTCTGCCCAGGTGAAGAAGACGATGATACAAGTTGCGGTGAAGAGAGTGTTTTTCCATAGACTGTTCGGGATGAGTGCGGGTCGGCCATTCCTCTCCTGCCGTTCAACCCATGCGACAAATACCGGAACGAGGAAGATTGCTATCGCGAGAAGAACAATGATATAGGTCTCGCCGATGTTGTGATAACTCTCAGTTATCTGACTACCAAGGATGTCAGCGAAGATTGACGGACAGATCATGAGAGGGCAGACCTACGCCAGGACAAACGACAGCAACGCCAACGAAATGCTGATCAAAGGCGCACCAACCCAATCAATTCCCGCAAGCCCCTTAAGCAAGGACTCGCTTTTCGGCTTTTCCCTCGGAAGACTCCAAAAGGCCAGGACAGAGAGAAAGGCGTTGATAATAGCACTGATATAATACCCCCACCGCCACCCGATCGAATCCGCAAAGGCACCCCCGAGTATCAACCCAACCGAATACCCAAGCGGCTGTCCCATACCAATAGCCGCGAAACCCATATTCCGCTTCTTACCTGGAGGGAATGACCTTGTCATAAGACTCACGGTGCAAGGGAGACACATTGCAATCGCGATGCCAAGCAGAGCTCGGAATGCAATGAGTTGGGAACCGGTTTTCGCGAGCCCACAGGCTAGTGTGAGGATTGCGAATAGGATACTTCCGGTCATCCAAACGCGTTTGTCGCCGATGACGTCTGCGATCGAGCCGAAGATTAGAAGCGTACAGCCAGCTGCGAGGGCGTAGACTGCTGCGGGCCAGAGCAGGATTTCGTGGTTTAGATGTAGGTCTTCTGCCATCCGGGGAAGGGCGACTGTTAGGATTCCGGAGCCCATGGTGTTCAGGAAGCTGACCCCAGTGAGAGCTATAACGGCGGTTATTGCTTGCGCCCGACTGAGGGAGTGGTCTAGTGGTGATTCAAGACTGGAGGTTGAGCCCATGGAGAGGGCAGTCCGTTTGGGCAGGGAGGCACTCGTAGACTGGCCCTCCTCGGGTTGTGTCATGGTGAGTGACATCTTGATGACTTTTGACGTAGAAGACACAATTGGCCTGTGTACGCTGGTTATGCAATGAAGTATATACATACAATAAGTATCATGGAGGAGTCTTGATTTATCACAGGCGGCGGAACAAGTTCCGCAGGGGATCATGTAAGCTGCTTTAGGGCTTACCTGTTATCAGTTCTCTATGGCCATAGTAGGTAGTACTAGTATAGAATTCGAAACTGACTATGCTGCGTGAGTAGCCAGTCAACCATCTACTTGGGGTCTCATGAAACAATTCTTCAGCAATCATGCAAGTCAGATGCTGTGTATTAATCCCTCCGTTATTTATACTGTATTTTACCTATATTCTGTAATTTTTGGTAATCATGTTGCCTAGTCAGATGCCGTGTATTAATATCTCTGTTATTTATACTGTATTTTACCTATATTCTGTATTAAAACGATATCATTGGTGTATTTTAATAATGCCAAGTCTAAACCGCTCGTGTCCCCGATATCCGAAGCTCGAAGTTCAGACTACACGTTCTCCCCATTAAGACCATATGAACCAGTGCGAGTCTTTTTAGTTTCATGTAGAATGATGACGCGGCATCTTTCTAATATCCGCATGTATCCCTTCAAGGTGTTTCGCCAATCGCCTGGGCATTTTCATCCGCCATTCCATCCCGAATTAACACGTCCTTGCTGAAGAGGAGAACTCGCCCTATTACAAACCAGCCCATTTCTATACGGCGCGTATTGGTGAAATCCTTAATGGATCACGGAAGCAGATCGAGTGTATGGCTTGGAAGGGACCTCCACTAGTGCGTATTGGGACATTCTGCGACATATAACAAGAGTGAACTGTCAACATGAAGGCTAGCGTGTTGTTTAAAAATTATTAGACTTATTTTCTATCCAGGGAATCTCAGGGAGCCATGTATATCTCGGCTTCGAACCTTTGCTTGAGTCACTAGGGAAATATTGCCAGCGATGGCAAGATGGTGTGATGCCCCAGGAGATTTTATAATCCTCCATGAAGTTCTTCAAGCGCTTGATTATCTCCACACTGAACGTCATATCATCCATACCAGTAGGTGGTCCCAGTTGTGTTAGTCAATAATTTGGTCCTCATTCAAAAGCAACGCATAATCTATATATCTCGTAAGAACTATGGGCCGCTGAAGGACATCATCGGTTTCTTACTAGTGCTGCTAAAAGGTGTCAGGGGATGTTAGTAGTTAGGGGAGATAGAGGAAGCTTGTATTGACTACATACAGAGTATAGTCTACTAAACAGATTGACAGTGATATAGACAATAGAATAATTATAGTTAGAGAGTTATTAGGCACATGACAGGTAAGCATCAAATATTTCAGGTGTTGTGACAGGGGATATAAGTTATTTCCCTCCCATAACGTCATTCGTATTACCCCCCTTCGTTCAATGCCCGAAACGAGTGAAAATGAAGCTATACAACTTGTCAAAAGCAAAAACGTGGTTTAGGGGTATTAAACACCTTTTCTCTCTCTTTTTCTCAGTCTCAAGGTCTAGATGTTAGATCTTAGAAATTTATTTCGCCTCATCCAACCGTAATAGCTGAACAACTCTTCTGAAGCTTTCTGGCTTGAATGCTTTGGTCAATCCGTCTGCAACCATGTCGGAGGTAGGGACGTGGGAGATCTTGATATCTCTGCTTTGGATGAAGTCCCTAATGGCATGGTATCTAATCCTGATACGTTTGCTTCGCTGGTGATTGACAGGATTATCTGCCAGTCGCATGGCTCCTTGGCTTTTGATTCCAAGGCGAATTGGCCCCTTTGGTGTCTTCCGAATCATCGTTAGGAAGTGTTTGATCCAGATCGAAGATCCTGCTTCTTCGTACGGTTGACGTAGGAAGCTCGCGTTAGAAGCAGATGAGACGGGTAGGTAAAGGGATTCGCTTCAGAGCTAGGCGGACGAGGTTGAGGTTGTTGGGCAGGTACTGAGACGTAATTCGCCTGCGGAGGGGAGTACGGAGGCGGTTGTTGCAACGATTGAAGAGAATCCCAATACGTATCCGTCTCATCTGCTTCTAACACGAGCTTCCTACGTCAACGGTACGAAGACGCAGGGCCATTTCAGTTGGATCCTCAATAAATCGCTTGTTTTGCTGTTTCTGCACCAGAAATATATTCGCTTCTGTTGTTGACATGGCAGTGGTCGGTTGCTTTCTGCTTGATGAACTAACAGCACCACCGGGATCATAAGAAGATATATGCACTATTCACTGATGCTTCGTTGCATTTCCCTATGATGAATTAGAAATCCCTCTGGTTCCTTGTCACTCCCCTTGAATTAGAAGCATCACATATCTAGCCTATCAAAGGTACTATCAATTTTGTAATAACTTTTATGGTAAATAGGAGTGTCGGAACCAGAGAGATTTTCCGAAATGCCTCTACTGGTCGACAATCTAAATTGTCCGGTACAAGGGTCTCTTTCTCGACGGGACATGTAGTTCGGCGTAGGTACCTAGAGTCTGATAGCTCGGTCAAAAAGGATAAGTAACTAGGCTATACAGGCCTAGCTACTTTCGTAGGATCAAGATATCAACAAGTCGCGTACGAGCATCGCTCGATTAAATTCGATAGGAGGGTTAGTCCTATATAATTCTCTCGGGGTACTAGGTGGATTAAACAATGTAGTAGCCCGAGTATCAGGGGAATATCGGCGGTCAGGGGAGATATAGGAGGCTTGTATCAACTATACATATAGTATAGCCTACTAAACAGATAGACAGTGATATAGATAATAGAACAGTGATAGTTGGATAGTTATTAGGTGCATGAAAGGTAGGCGTCAAACACCCACAACGTCATATAGGACACGTAATCCTATTGGATTCGTATCCAAAAACAGTATAGTCTTCCTGAACTTCTGCTACGTCAACCTCTGAGTCTACGCCTGCAAGTCCCGAGATGTCGGTCCCGGAGATGGCCAAACGTGGGTTGCTTTCCACACACGATCAGCAGGACTGGCCTGTGAAGCTCACTCGAATCTAGTCGAAAGCCCCATGAGACCCTATTACGACCTATCTTGCTTCAGTCGTTATTCTAATACGCTATTGTCATTATCCTCGAGAAAGCTCAGCTGTCTGATCGAGTGCCTTGTAAAGATGTTCATAGGTTTACGTACTAAGAATACAGCGGATTCTAAAGCAACAATGGCTCGAAACTACTGCAATCCCTAAAATGAACCAAAACTGGAGGCCAATAACCGAAAGGGATATACAAAAACAGACCACAACCAGGAACTTCATGGACATAACCAGGTGTCAGGAGAATAAGCCAGCGACCTCAAGGAGCTTACTGTGTGGTATCATATTTACCGCCCGTAGCTCCCCGAAGGCTCCAAATCCTCAAAAATCCATGCTTGTCGATAGTGACGAAAAAGGTGCAGTCTTTGGAATAAACAACATTGTCGTCCCACGCAAAGTCCTTAGGAGCAGGTACTATCAAAGGATCTCGTTTCCTCTCACGCCCCATCTTGCCGTATCTGTGGCCCGAGTTATCCTCAAAGTCGTATACCTCTGTCGTTCCACGAGCGGTATTGAAGAGGAGCTTCCTTCCTTCGTCGACGAACCGGACATCGAGGACGCTGACAAACCTAGGCTTTTCGATATCGTGATCATAGACACGCACATTCCATCGCGTCTGCTCTATCTGACTGATGGGGTCCCATAGGCACACACCCTGAGATGTTCCTATTGCGAGGAGTTCCCTATCGAGAGCCCAGTCCACTGAGTTGATGGTAATATCTGGCTGTTCCCAGACGGATACCACTGTCTTCGTTTCAACGTCGTAGACATGTACCGCACCCTTACCATCCTCTTCGTTGCAAATGAAGGTAATATGCTTTGAACCAGGAGAATAGTGACCTCGGAAAGCTCGATCACAGGATAACGCAAGAGAGTGCTCAAATATACCACTTTCTGCATTCCAGAAACGAGCCATGCCACCTTTGGTACAGGCCATAATTGTTCTTGAATCAGGGCTCACAACAACCGACCAAACAGGTCCTTCACACGGAATTTGGTGTCGCATCCTGTTCAGTTCGAGATCCCAGACGAATATCCAGTCCTCGACCCTGGACGCACGAACAAGGCGTAACGATCCGCGCGATCTGGTCACACAAGTCAAGAATCTCCCATCCGGACTGAGCGAAGTGAAGTCACCCTGCAACCTAGTCCGCTTGGGATGCATGTACATGCTGTGGTGACTCAAAGTGGTATCGAACAACGATGTCATACCCCTTTTCACTCCCGACAGGTAGGAATCGTTAGGCTCCCAACCGTTCTTTTCGATAAGCTGAGAGATGAAGGGATCTATAAAGTCCACCGTTAACTGGGCCATGTTGCCATTCGGGAGTCCATTAGGGTTTATAAGCAATCCATCCGCGTTCAAATACCAAACAGCAATATGATCCGCTGCTGAAACCACGGTATATGCCGATAGATCCGATAAGCAAGGTGCAAACAGCACCTGCGTGATCGGCTTCGTGTTCCCGTACATGGTCTCAACCATCTGGTATGTAGACGTTGAATAGATGTAAACAACGTTCGTAACCGCAACAGCGAGCAGCTTATTATCAGGGCTCAGGGCGAGGGTACAGCTGACTGGTCTTTGCCCATTGGTCTGCACCTTTATTTTGACGAGTTCCTCGCCCGGGGCGTGCACACGTGTAGGTTTCCAGTCAAGACCCTTGAGGTCCGCATTGACGGGATTAGTTGCACGGTATCGTTCCAGCTCCAAATCGGAAGCGGCAGAGTCACTGTTGGAAGAAGCTTCGAAGATCACAAGGGGGTCATCGCTTGGGGTCATGTTGGTTAGGTTCGAAAAGAGACAGAAACTTGAAGAGGCAGCTCAGGTCACTGGGACGGGTGTAGCAAGTAGGGCCTACTTGGATATGTACATATACCCAGTGAAGTACCTGCTTAATGACCTGCCTAAGTAGCTATGGTATACCTGGTAAAGTACCCTTATTACTTGGTTAGATTCGGTATTTTACGGTTTCTGGATATCTTACCAGCCATCTGCTGGTTATATTACCAGGCTTTTGCCCGAGTATTTTACCGCGAGATATTTTACCAACTAGATATTTTACCACTAGATATTTTACTGCTAGATATTTTACTGCTAGATATTTTACTGCTAGATATTTTACTGCTAGATATTTTACCGCTAGATACTTACCGCCAGCGCCATATTTACCTCATTTGCAGCCTGCCCAAGAGCGAAGGAGACCACCAATAGGATTTTAACATAATTCTCGCGCCTTTCAGCACCTCTGGTCATTCCAACAGCTTAGCCCCTGCCACGGCACCACCCAATCAACACCCCGATTGCATGGATATCAGATCTATGAATACGCTCGCTGTCATTGACCCTCCTGTCAATCCTTCCTGTTTGTTCTGTTTGTTTCCTTATGGAAGATCTCTTTAGGGTTCTGGTCGGGGACTATTATTTCGGGCGGCTATGGGGCGCTTACAATTGTGCCAAAGATTCCAGGAGTTTAGAACCTATTTAGGGATGGGAATTAGGCTTTGTAGGATCGCGGCGCTTATTAGGCCGCCGGTTAGTGGCGCGTTGGTTGATCCCAACGACAGACTACCTAACCGACATTTTTGAGAAGTAGATGCGCCAGTGCAGCAGTCCATCCAGGCCATAAATAGGAATCAGTACTCTATAGTGTACTGTCAGATTACCATCAAAATGTCCACCCTGATCCTTACCGAAGCGACCCAGTCCGAAGCATCGCGCATCGCAGACATTCACATGGCAGCATTCGGCTCTAACCACATGCTCCTCGCACAATTCCCGACGCCGGGGATCCGACAGGGTCTCTGGACTGCATTAAAAGAGAAAGCGCTCTCCGAAATGCAAGACCCGTACTGGACCGTCCTTGTTGTGCGCGACGCAGTCACCGGAGAGATTATAAGCTTCGCGAAATGGCAGCATCCTATCCCCGAGTCAGAGCTGGATACGTACGAGGAGGTGCCCTGGAAATGGCCCGCTGAAACGCGATTGGATATCTTGGACGAGTGGACGGCGAAGGTTGTTGCTGCTGGCGAGAAGTTGCTTGGGAACACTCCGGTTTATTGTCAGTTCCAAACTCCATCTATATTTAACATGCTAACGCTTGAAAGCCCTAAGCTACATCGGAACAGACCCAAAGTATGAACGGCGCGGTGCGGCCTCCATGCTGGTGACCTGGGGTCTTGAGCGTGCGCGAAAGGAGAACGTGCCTGCGGCGCTGGAGAGCACGAAGAATGCGTGGGCTTTTTATGAGAGGCTGGGATTTAAAGGGGAGGAGCTGATTTCCATGATGCTTGACGGGGTTGGTGAGGGAGGCGAGTCCGTGCTCTACGAGGAGACGTGTTTCGTTTTCAGGCCTTAGCCCGGTCGGAGAAGGATCTATGGAACATCTACATATACTCCGTAGTCAAGACTTGTTATTTACGTATATTGTTAGAGAAATTCCAGTTCAGGCAGCCTTCTCAGCTCTGTTCAGCACCACCCATACTTCTCATTGCCAACCCACTCTATGCCGTCTGGCTTGTCACTTCCACTTCCATACCATCGCAGACAGCATATTTCATCCTCTTTGCGGTCTTCAAATTGGTGCTCAATACCCCCAAGCTTAACCAGCTCCTGCACCGCGGGGGAAGGGTCCCACAGCTTCACGGTATGTAGTCCCCAGGCAGAGGCCTCGGACTGCGCAGCCGTAATGACAGCGTTCATTCCCTCCACATTCGACGCGGATACCAATTGATCCTGATTTTCAATAACAAGCCGTAGGATGTATAGCGTGTTACTGGAAGCTGTTGGGCTCGGGGGCTCGTAGAAACGGTGCGTCCAGATAGCCCAGATGCGGTTCCCTGGCTCGCCAAATATCGCCCCTTTGGCGTCAGGTTTCTTCTGAAACAGTGCCATTCCCACAAACTCTTCTTTGCTATGGTGCCATAGCATATGTTCGAGGTCTGGGATGATCATGAAGCGCGTTTTCCCGTTTTGCGACGGACGTTCCATCGTCATTCGAGAAAGAGCCTCGTCCTGTTCGCATAGTTGCTGTAAGTCCTCGGCAAATAGTGGCTTCGCCGACGATATCAATGGTCCGACCGGTGTTGACAGCGGCCAAAACTTCAGGTTGAAGCTCGGAAAGGCATGCCACCCCACTCGAGAGTAGAATTCCTTCCCGATATCCGAGAATAGAACGCTCGCCGCGCATGGCGTTTTCTCAGTCTGCCAGGTTGGCAATGCCTTTGCCAGCTCTTCCATGAGGGACGTCGCATATCCCTGTCCGCGGAGCTTCGGATCGACATATACACTTGCGATACCGTGCGTAAGAACCTCTGTAACGTTCCCGTCGGGGTCGCTTATCCACGACCGCTTGTAGAAGGTCTCGCAGGATGCCAGCAGAGGGCGCTCGTTAGGTGGTAGTTTCTCATCTACCAAAATCCACTGGGTCATGCCCCCGTTCTTTGCGAGTGGGACAGTCATGAGGTGGGCGGACTCTTTGAGGTAGACATTGATTGGGAGGGCGTCTTTCCATTCGCTTGAGGTAAGGGCCCATATTGCCTTGTTTTCTTGGTCTGTCGGGTGCGCGAGGCATAAGGTGGCAGGTTGCGAGCTGAAAAGTGTGGACCACAGTTGACCCATCGTTTCTTGCGACCAAGACTGTTTGCTTGATGTTTATCGCGGTTGCTTTTCGGAGCTTAACAATACTGAAGACACGGCCCTGGAGTTCTTCAATTTTGGGGTACGGCTATGGTGCTAGTGTTCGACAGCTTTGGGCTGCGAGGGCGAGATGAGCTAGCAACCTGTCGATTAGAATTGCGACGAACCGGTGAGATGTTGACTGGGTCTAAGGGGTATGGCAATAGAGGCTCAAGGGTCAGTACGATGATGAGAGCAGCATCCTTCCTACCAACCTCAATTTTGCCTGAGGGTGTTGCTCCAAAGGACGCAAATCGAAAAGGATTTCAGACTCATCCACGAGAGTGTCTCGGATTCCGATCGTGCATAAGCCCCATTGTTTCGGCGAATGGCATAGAAAGTCCAAGAAAGGCCCTCCAATAGCGAGCGCTAAGCAGGGATTATGCCGTGTTCAAGACCAAAGGCTGAAGGAGTAGCAGCGGTTATCGGTCATCTCAGACTCTGACGTGGCAGTGGTGTTCTCTTTCCTCCACTCCTGTCCATTCTTTTCCTTTACCGACATTCAATGTTACTTGTCGCCCTGCAATTCGATTCAAGGATAATCCAATCCTATGCTGTTCTGATGTGCTCTTTCAGAACTGGTTCTCCCTGCATCTGATATTTCAACTCCCTTAGTGCACCAGATGACCAGCCAGTGATGCCTTTGAGGCGAGGGTGAGAGCCTCCCGCCCCTTCGCCTAAGGTCGCCAATTGCTGCGCAACGCAACTGCGTTACTGTCGCCGGTGTCACCTTTGTACCTACCTGTTCAGCTATTAGAGCAGTTTCTAGAGCCTCTCCGTTATCCCCGCCTCCACAACACGCGTTCACGGTATTCCTCTCAGGAGGATGGACCCAGTGACTGCGATCGGCCTCCTGGCATCAGTAGCTACCCTTCTCAACGCCAGCAAAGGGGCTGTGAGCCTGCTCCGGGGCCTCAAGCACGCAGAGCGAGATCTCTCGGAGCTCGCCAGCAGCCTGGACCTCTTTGACGAGGCGCTTAGGGGCTTCCATCGTGTTGCCCGCAGTCGGCAAGCTAGGCACAATATCTCCGAGAAAATCCTACGAAAAGCAATCGATGACGGACATGCCACCCTCTGCGAAGTCCAGAAGCGACTGACCCAGGTTTATAATTCGGAGTCGTCTACTCTACGACGGACCAGGTTTCTACAATATAAATCGAGATTCGAAGCGCTTACTGTGAAGATCCAATCCCAGTCTACGCAACTGAATACATTTATATCACTAGTTCATGCGTTGGTTAACCTTGCCTTTCGTTTTTATGTACTGGAGCGATGCTAACTAGCTAACGACTAGAGAGACATTCCTGGCCGCCTGTAACCAGAGTCCACAACTTCTCGACGCATGCGCGGATGCGGTCGATGAGGTGGAGGGTAAATATCTTAAATATCTATCACCGGAGGATGGGTTAGGGTTAAAGAAATCATTGTCCCGGAACTCATCCACAAGCGAAGCCTCGCTCGGTGGAACGACGTTATTGAATGCCTCCATATCTTCGCGGAAAGGTTCGGTCGCCTCATCTGCCTCCATTGACAGTGTGACCACGCTCGTTGAAGACCACAGGAGACGGGGCAGTCAGCCTCAGCCTATCGACTTAGGCTCAGCAATTACTCGAGCAAATGATGGCAATCGACTAATCATTCGCCGCTCATGTCGCCATGATTGCTACTGCAGATGCCATGGCCAACAAAGCGCGGACGAGTCGAGAAAGGGATTCTCACGGTTTAGTGCACGCATATTCCACGAAGGAAATCAGCCCAAATCCGACTGTTCCGATCCCAGTTGTGCAGGTGCTCAGACGAAGACTCCGATTCCCGTGTCGGCCTTCAAGCGGGCCATGTCACAATTGATGTCGTCGAACAATTTGAAAATTCGATATCGAATGAATACCTATCGGATGGTGCCCGAGGGATCGAATCCAATGCGCTATGTGAAGCAAGGAAACTTAGGCAAGCTGAAGTTGGCTGTCCAGTCGAGAGAAGCCACGCCGTATGATACAGCACCGGACGGCTGGTCGCTTTTGCATGTGAGACGTCGTCCTCGCTCTGCTGGCAGAATAATAACTATATCAGACTGCTGCATATGCGCGGCAGCTGGACACCGTACAGTACCTCATTGAGCTGGGAGCAGAGAGTGAGACCTCAGATTTTAGAGCTCGGTAAATCTCTACAACTATTTGCATAGATCTGAGTGCTAACATAATGCAGGAAACCGGTCGACCTCGCCTTTCTCAAGTCCGTCGGGGCAGATGCCACCCAAATTGAGAAAGACATTGTCCAATTGTTTTCCAAACAAGACGACTTCACCCTCGACTACGAATTCACCCCGATCCACATCGCGGTACTTGAACAGTATGACCCCGACGACACCGAACGACCGACCCTCGAACAACTAATCGACTTTGTCGACAACGCAAACAACGCACCTCCAAACACAGACTGGAGGCGCTGGAAATCAAAATATCAACGTCGCTCCCCGCTCTATACCGCTATAGTTGAGCAGTTCCGGGCTTCGGCAGCGGAGAACCCCAACCTCACAAGTAAAGTAATTCATAACCTGACGGACCAGAAAGACCGCAAGTTCCATTGGACACCTCTACACTGGGCGAGCGCGACAGGTCAACGGGAGAAGATGAAAATCCTCATCGAGAACGGAGCCGACCCATTCATTCAGTCGAATTTGAATTTCACCATTATCCATTCGGCGGTTGAGTCCAATGCTGAGGAGACGCTGGCCTATGCGCTGGAGATTTCCACCCGCTACCCCAACCAACTTGGTATCAATCAGGCCAATGTATGGGGTGAGACAGCACTCATGATGGCCGCACAAGGGTGCCGTGTTGGCTGCGTGAAACTCCTCCTCCGCGCAGGTGCAGATCGCAATGCTCGACAGGAGAATGAGCAGGTTGCCCTTCACTACGCTGGGCTTTCAGATAGAGCCGAACTGAGAAGAGAAACGGTTTCTCTGATCTGCGACCGGCATAACGACCCTACCCCAGAGCTTGAAATAGACGCGCAAGACGAAGACGGAAGACCGCCGATCTTCGATTTCTTGGACGATGGAGAGTGCCTAATGATCCTACGTAGTCATGGCGCAAGACTAGATCTATCAGATAACACCGGAAACACAGTCTTCCATCACGCGTGCATTCAGGGTGAATCGAAATCGTTGAAAAGATTACTTGCCATGCTAGACCCGGACGGGAGGAACAATATCATCCAGCAAAGCAACGACGCCGGAAACACGGCCCTGATTGAAGCTTTACGGCACGAGAACGCGAACTGCGCCCTCGTTCTCTTAGCATCCAAAGACATCAACCTCGGCAATATGGTTGGCCAGGAGGGCTGGGCGGCCGTGCACTACGCGGCTAGAATGGGTGATGCATTGCTCCTGAAAACTGTCCTGATGTACCCTGCTTTCGTCCGAGGCATGAAGACCGAGGATGGCAAGACCGCTAGAGTCGTAGCTATGGAGGCCGGGAAGTGGTCGGGGGAAGTCAAGAGCCTTTTGAATGCTCATAATTCTATCATATAATTGTTTGACTATGTCTAGCTATATACCCTTGTTTGAGCTCTAGCTACTAATCACTTGGTACAGCGCGTACTTTAAAAGCTTAGGGAAGGAGCAGCTGGTCTACTCAGGTCACACCTTTCGCTAGGTACATTGTATCTACATGTAAACTTCTCGGTTCAACACGCGCTGCTAACTACTATTAGTTGAGGAAAGTGCCACCTCAGTCAGGCCATCATGCAAGGAAAGAGCGATCATTGACGAGTTGGAGGGCATACAAGCATGGACAATGCCAGCCCACGATGGGAAAATGTATACCTGGGAAGTAGAAAGTGAAGCAAAGGAGGTATAACTATGGATCATGTATACAATCAGGAGCTACCGTAGATATTATTATAATTGGTAACGAGACTGTAATAAAGCCAACGCAATCTATAATAGAGTAGAGTTCATTGCAACGCAACGCTAAGCACAAACAATTCCATTTACAAATATCTGTCAGTGTGGTCGGATATCAAGCCTTGCGAGTGAAGTGGAAGTAGACTGTAGAATAAGGCGTTGCCAGCAGTGAATAGTACTGATTTATTCGGTCAATTAATCAAGAGATGTAGCTGAACAATGAGCAAAACGTGGGAATTATTGATCAAGCATCCAAGCCAATGTACTCCTTTCGAATCTCCTCTTTCCATTCATCCAAGGTAATATTATGGTCTCCCCAAGGTACAACCCCCCATGGAACCTCGCTTTTCGGCAGCGAGGCCATTCGGTCTTCATCCCATCTGGGAACCTGGAAAAAGTCGTGCTGTGGATGGCAGATGTTGTGTTCTAATTTGCCCTCTCGTAGCTTCTCCAGGCAATTTCCCTCCAAACAGCGGCTGTGTTTTTTACGTCGCCAAGTGGAATGAATATATAGAGCAGTTTGAGGAATGCTTGGTTGTCGTTTGCTGGGTCCTCATCAGAAAGGAGCTCGAGGGCTACCTGTACTAGCGTTCGAACAACCTCTCGTGCCTTAGCTTCATCGCCGTTGACATGATGGAAATGAGCAATATAGAGTTGCGGAGGAAGCGTGAGCTGAGATCGTGTCGCTTCTTCCGGCACTATGTCTGAAATTCTGCGAAGGTAATCCGCCGCTGAGTCTGGGTCTGCATTCTCTTTCGCAACAAGGGCTCTCTGCAGATATAGACCGCTCAGACTGGTATAAATATGAGGCAACTTGTCATATGGCGCCAAGTCAGATGAGGGGGACCAATCTTGTAAGGCGGCCTCCCATAATTCGATGACTTGACTCTCCCGGCTTTTGGATTGACCATGAAGGACATCCCCGTAATGATAGCGCAACCAGAACAATGCTTCGTGATTACCTCTTCGCTCGGTCTTTTGGATCCCCGGTTTGTACAGTGTGTCCGCGATGCCAATATTTTGAGTGCCGATGACGGTTTCTCGGACAACTCGGTGCATTTTAGGCGAAGAAGCATATCCGAGGACCATATCTGCAATGTGCTTTTGGTCATCGATATCTGCCAGCACATCGAGTAATGAAATGATCCCCGTCCATTGTTGCTCAGCCCAAAACCGTACGATGGTAAAAAGCGCTAGATCTATGCGTTCTGGCGCTTGTTTGAAGAATGTGGCGAAGCTCGAAAATGCAAGTTCATGATTTCCAAGCCGCCAGTACATCACGGCCAGCTCATAGGTCATGCTTATAAATTCCTTTATCTGCATCAATGTTGAGTCATTCCCGTGGCGGCTGATCAGGGATTTCAACGCCTCGACGCCCTCAAGAGGTTCGCTAACTCTCGCCCGACAAAATGAGGCTCTCCAGTTCTCAGGATCTATTTCCAAGGCCAAAACGCATCTTTTGATGGATTCTTCCGGCAAATTTCGCTTCTCAAAGGCCATGGCCATTTGCGTGTGCCACAGCGAGTCTTTTTCAGAAATCTGGAGAGCCTCATAAGCCCAGCGCTCAAACCTAGCCAAACGCTCAATGTCGGCAATATTGAGACCTTCTATCATCAAATTAGTTGATTGTGGGTCATCTCAGGTTTTGAGAAGACTGACCATCGTTAAAAGTGCATCGACGAATCCGTAGATCGCCACGACCTCTGTAGCCGATGTTAATTCTCTCAGGCAGTGGTGGGCTAGTCTAACAACCGATGGCCTAAGAAGCGCTTCATATGTGTTGCCAGTGACAACCTCCTTGATCCAAGATCGTTTAGGTTCGTCGGTGATGCTAGAAACCACAGCACTGTCTTTAAACCATCTGGCCACTTGACTGATATTCTCGTCATCTTCTATCCAGGAAAGCCTTGGGCGGCGGAGTGTGCCAGGTCCATCAACTTCCGGCCATAGAAAAGCGTCGATATATTCATCTTCGGTGGACACCTTGACCAACAACTCCCCAACTTGACTCTTCTGTTCTCGATCCACCATAGCCAAGTCAACCAACGAGAGATGCTTGCTGAGATACTTTTCAGCATAGCCTCGAAGTGCTGCGATGCTCGCGTTCCGAGGTTTCGACAAGACACGCAAGCAATCTAGTGCCAGCAGTAGGTGGCCTGTGTCTTTGTCCTCCTGCTGAATCTGATATTCTTTTTGGCTCAGCTTCTGCTGCAGATATTTATCAAACTCAAGTTTCTCATATACATCAGGCGGGCACACTTTATCAAGAAAGTGCTTGATCATATTGATCTCCCCTGACTGGATCTCTTGGTGCAAGCCAGACTTATTTAGCTGACAGCGGTGTGGGATGACATCCAGCGCTTTCGATGATCTGAAGTCAACGTTTCCCCGGACACCAATTCCAAACAGCATATACTTAGTCTGAAACCGCTCAGGCAGCGACTGCAATGGGGCTTCACCAATGTTCATATACAGGGTCGCAGAGAGATGCTTCTCCGAAATCGCCTCGAAGGCGAAAGTGATCCAAAGGATGATCAGGTTAATCTCTTGGATCTGTCTCGGTGTTCGCATTCGATTCAACATTTCGATCTCATCGTGGATCTGTTTCAAAACGCTCTGGGAAGCTCCTTGGATGACCTTGTGGATGTCTTCCATGTAATCCAGCATGCTGATTGCATTCAAAACCGAGTTTATTTTATCGTAGTCGCCTGACGCCGCTTCTGAAAGATCCTTGCGAATTTTCTTTCTTCGTTCTGCTACTCCTAAACGCTCAGTATCAGAAAGTGCATCGAACTTGTCCAATCTGGCATCGATGAATTTTTCGACGTCGTCATCATTGTTACCCCTTATTGAAATGCTATGGCATGTAATACCGCTTTTTTTGGCTTGTGCAAACACAGCTGGTGTTCCAGTCAGGAAGACTCGGATCTTCATTTTCGAGAGCTTCGATGATAATTGAAGAAACTTGAGGAAGGCACCACCCAGGTTATCATCCAGTCCGTCGATAACAAGGTAAAATACGGCATTCATGCGCTCGATTTCCTTGTTTTCCAACAGTAGCTTGGGTAATATTTCACCCGGGTCAAGCGTCTTCATGGATTGACTGATACGAGACGCTGACTTCATGTATGGTGTATCTTTGTTGGAAAGCTGCTAGATAAGAGACTTGGCCACGACGTCGAATGTCTGGCCTTCCTCGATAAAAAAGAATAATACCCGGTGCCGAAGATTAGCAGACTTGGAGCTCATGTCCTTTTGCAGATATCTGATCACCGATGAAGCTAGATAGCTTTTACCCGTGGTATCTGTCCCTTCCAACCCCAGGATTGGAGGTGATGTAAAATCGGTTACCCATGATTGAAAAACAGGATGATCGAGAATCCACCTGCCTGTGTTAGGAATGACCTCTTTACGAATGTCATTGTATCTCCTCAGCCAAAATTCCACAGGCTTCTGGTTGGTATTGTCCCATCTATTGGTGTCTGTATCAAACGCCAGAATATCCATCAGTGTGCGTCGGTGTCCTTCTTTCTCAAAACGCTCCTTTTGGTCTGCGTCATTCTGGGCCATCATGTCAATGATCCGCTTGCTAAAGGCGGCTCCTTCTTCGGCACTCGTGGCTGCTGCGCAGGCACGCTCGAAAGTCTGAGCAGAGACTAATCCGCTCTCCTTTGCGGCCAATTTCTCCATTTGCCCTAACAATCCCTGGATGTCATTCTCTTGGAGGAAGGCGATTTTCATGCCTGTTTTGAATTTTTCGGACGAATTGCGCAGCTTCAACGCAGCGTCGCATATATTGATAAACAGTAACAATTGCTGTGCAGCAATTTTGCTCAGCTTCGCATCCATACCTGCTTTGGCGTAGTAGTCGAGCCGGCCCAAGTGAGCTGAGCAACTGTCGAACAAGTCCGCAAGACCTTCAAAAGCTCCTTGGTAACCGTCATAGGCGTTGATGAGGAAACTAATAACGTTGTAGCACTGACCAGCTGGCGCAAAAACCTTGTTATTGCTCTTGTTAGTCAAGTTTGACAGCAACGGAGAAATGCTCACTCACTGTTGATGCTCCATCAGCGACAATACCTCCCACTGTCTTGATCAGACCCATTGTCCTTCCAAACGCAGTTTTCACAGCCTGGCGAGCTGGGGATTTCTCTTCTTCCTGGGAAGAGTCGAGATTTGCGATCACATCATCGATTTCCAGGCCTTCATTGACCCTTTTGCCTTCGATTTCTGCCAATTGTCTCACTTTCTCTTGAACCTGCGACCATATTTTTGTGAGCTCTTCGTTCGCGGTCGCATCCAACCCGAAGGGAGCACCTCCCGATACAGTAGAGGCATGTTCGTTTGAGGGCGCTGTTTGTGCCGGCTGAGGTTAGGGAGAACCTTCTTGAGAGGCGGTGGTGATAGGGGCTGCGCGGGGGGAGATTGAACAGAATGAGGTTTGCTACCCTGCAGCGTTGATGGTCGTGGCTCTTGGACTGGTACTTTCAGCGCCTTCGACTTCCGCTTAAACAATCCCATGGTCAAAAAGTAAGTGGTGTGAAGTGAAGCTTTCCCTCTTTTGTTTACAAGATCTCTTTCCCGCCCTTCCAGCCGACCCACATAGATCCTATGTGTTTCTCTGTAGTTCGTCGCGTGGATACAGAAAGCACGACGATCGCAATCTCTTTTCCTTCAGCATATCTACAAACCTCTCAACCAAAATAACAAGATCCGTTTCTTATGCTGTCACTTCGAATATTCGAGACTACCATGACAAACTGAGGCTTATTCATCGTTCACCCAATTTCCCCCAGTACGGAGTACCAAGCAGGAGAAAGTGAATCGAGACCTCCTTGGACGGGAAGTACATCGAGTCATTTAGCCCCACATCTCACCGGACGATTGATCTGAGGAACTGGCGAATATGCGAGAGTTCGCTTAACCTTCAGCTGGATCTGTAGGATCTTCGATTACTGATATATCTTTAAAACCCCTCTTCTTTTGAGTTCATTCCATCTATTTCTTTTCAGCCTCAGGTCTACAGACACCATCGAAAAACACTCAAAATGACCATATACAAGGTGTACTTTCCTCGTCTCCTATCAATAGAGGATATCCCGCTATCCTATGCTTGCTAAACTTATATCTTAATGACAGGACATTTTTACTGGCGATGATCTGATCTCCGATGCCTACAATATCCAGGAGGTTGACGCTGCCGTCTTTGAGGTTGATTGCCGAATGATCCCGAATAACACTCGTGCGTCACTTAGTATCAACGCAAAGAATTATCTCTAACCTAGATCGTGATGCAGCTGTCGAAATTGATGAGTCTATTCAAGATGACGATCCTGCGGGTACTGTTACACGCAAGTTCAATGATGTTGCACGTGCGTTCCGTTTCCAAGAGGTCGATTTTGATATGAAAAGCTATCGTTTTCATTTTAGAGGTATACGCTTTTAACATTTCCGCTGTTACTATCTTGTTCTCAGTTCTAACATGAGAACTTGTTCTCTTCCTAGACTACTTGAGCGCTGTCAGAAAGAAGCTGCAAGAGAATGGCGCCGATTCCAACGATATTGCCGCCTGCGTGTCAAACAGCGATGCATACCTCAGAGGAACGATCCTGCCCAATTTTCACAATCTTTCGTTCTTTGTCGGCGAAACCGATAATTCCAATGGCATGTACGTATTGAAGCTACCTACTACATAGACAGTACCATTGACATCAATTTAGGGTTGTTCTTCAATGCTACCGTGAAGATGGTGAAACCCCGTATCTCATATTCTGGAAGTGCGGGCTTCAAGAACTCAACGTTTAAGCTGAAATTCATATCTGTTACTGAGAAGAGTTAAGCAACAGTCCTGAATAGAATATCATATCAGCAGTTGTGATGGAATACTCTATGCTACATGGCTGTACTGTTCAGTACACAGTAGGACTAAAATAAAATCAAATCGGCAGCCATTAGCGTCGATCGTTTTGAACAATGCCGGGACGGACCGCGATTATATTGCACAATAGATACCTCGAAGATAATAGAATATGAAAACAAGAGGATGTCTGCAGGCCCGATCCGGGTGGCAGAGATAAAGATCTAGATAATAAAAGGCAACATATACTAGCGCTGCCGTGTTATTATCATGGATCCAAAGAATATAAGCTAAATCAGAATAGCATGCCATAATAAAAATGCACCTTTCAACGTCATATAGACTTGCCCAGGCGGGCCAGTTAAGGAAATACGAGAGAGACTGAAACTCTCGTGCTGACGTCGGTGGCGACTACGATAGCCGAGTACGAGGCCCTACCTTTACGGCTCAGCTATAGAGGGCATATGCTAGGTATAAGTACTACGTAAAAGAGCTCGCCATTGAAGTGTAAAAAAGTATCAACTCCGAAATATCAAAATGGCTTCTATCTCAGTTTTACTCGTGGTCCTTTCCATTCTGTCGGTGCTTTCCCATGCCCATTATCAGGGCTTTACTCCCGTTGACCTGGGCTACGCAATCCACGTGCCAACATATGTGAACTCGACCACGTCAGGAACTCAGGTATACCTGTATAACAACATCCGGTTTGCGCAGCCCCCCACAGGTGACCTCCGGTTTCGAAAGCCACGCACTCCGCCACCGCAGGAGGCCGGCGTCCAAGACGGAATGTATCCGCTTTACACCACAGACTGCGTGAGCTCGGCACCCCAACAAGTCCCCTTCCCCGGTCTCAATGGCTCGACCTGGGGACGAGAGGATTGTCTCTTCTTGAATGTCTGGATTCCAGGGGGAGTGCGGCCGGGAATCGACCGGGTGCCTGTGGTTCACTGGCTGTACGGTTCAGCATATGCATTTGGAAGTAAAGACATGTTATGGGATGGGATGTCCTTGATGGATCATGTTAAGAAGCCAGAGGATCGGTTTATCTACGTGGCTAGTAATTATAGGTAAGATCACTTACCCCCGCTTGAGCTACTTACTAACTAACGATCACAGGATGGGGCTTTATGGATGGTCTTCGGCGGCAGGCGAAGATATGGATGCCAATGTCGGACTGCATGACGGCATTGCTGCAGTAGAGTGGACGAAGAAGTACATTTCCCGCTTTGGTGGTGATCCAGATAATATCACGGTCATGGGAGAGAGCGTAGGGGCCACGATCACTGCGTTGATGCTGGTAGCAGAAGGTCTTGAGCTTCCTTTCCAAAAGGTAACAATGAACACTCCAGAAGGAAACATACAGTATCAAACTGACCGTCCCAGGCATTTATATCGTCACCGGCCATGATGCCTCGGCGAGACGTCGCGACACGTCGCAGGGATGTTTTCAACCAAGTACTCAAAGCAGCTAACTGCACGTCGCTCCAGTGTCTACGCAATGCGCCCGCTACATCTCTGGTCATGGCTAATAAACACGTTCTCACTGAGATCCCAGGCGGATCAGGAGGAGCGACATTCGGACCGAGCATTGGGCTGGGGCCGTTCCCCGACGGGCAATTCATCCCCGATACCATGACAACTCTATTTAATGAAGGACGGTTCAATAAACAAGTCCGATCTGTCATCGCCGGTAACATGGCTGCCGAAGGGCTCAGCACAACCGCAGATGTCAGCACCATGAACGAGTTTGCCACGCTGGTCCGGCGCCTGCTGCCTGGGGCGAACAATGCCACTATCCAGAAGATCCGGGAGTTGTATCCGTATCCTGACTCTCAGATGCAGGCTGTGGCAGCTGACTGGACTACCGATGTGGTGTTTGGCTGCAACTCCCAGGCAATAGCAAAGGCATATGCAAACAAGACTCGACGATATGTGTTTTCGGTTCCACCTGCAACGCACGGGCTAGATTTGAATTGTATGTATTGCTATATATATATATATTTGTGCATGGCTAATCGATTACAGATCTCTTCTATACGACCCAGAATGAAACTCCTGTCTCGAACGTGGCATTGGCCAGGGGGTTCCAGTCGCGAACAATTGATTTCATTCTTGGACGGGGCGATGCTTCAGCCACTGGGCTTGAGGATTGGCCACTTTACGGGAAAGGGACACGCATGGCAAATATTACAGAGGCTGGCTTTGTGGGGGCCATTGATCCTTGGGCTACAAGGCGGAATTGTGACTTGATATTTGATATAATTATGGACAAAGCTAATGGGGCTTAATCATGTTTCACTCATTCATATGTGAGAACCAGGTTTCTCTATTCGCGGTGAGATCAGCGTATCAAGATAGATGGCCTAAAATGGAAAGGATGAAGCAGTTCCCAAAAACTCAGTCACTGCAGCGCGGTTTATAGGCTGTTGAAGTGCACCTGGTGCTTGCATTGCGGGTCCTGTCTGTATAGCCCTTTCAACCTGATTCCTGGTCCTAAGGACTGTAGAGGTAGAGAGGAAATACTCATGACTCAGATCATCGGTCCACATCGGGAACTATCCCCAACAGAGTTAAACAGGGTGAGATCTTGGAAATCTCTTGAGCGTATCTGACCCAGACATTTCAGGCTTAAATGAGATATACAAATCGCCTGCAATAAAGGAAGACCAGTACATCGACACCCTGCCGTGTCTCCAATGGAACTTACAAGTGCTCAAGCAGCATGTGGCTGGAACAACTGCCCAGTAGACATATTATACTTGATCTTCACGTTGCTATCACCTGCCGAACTGCACGAACTATGTCTCGTCAGTAAGCATTTCCGCACAATTGCCGAGTTACGCCTCTACTCGAAAATACAATTCACCTGGCAGAAAAACCCCGACTATCACTCTCCCCTGGAGCCCCCTCCATCCATCATCCAACTCCTACGGACCCTGTTGTGCAGGCCCCAGCTGGCAGAGTACATCACAAGCCTCCGTTTAGACGGCAGCGCTCACAACTTGCATGCAACCCGATACACCCTTCCCAGAATCCACATCCCTGAGGCCGAACTGGACGTCCCGATTGCATTCATCCGCCGAACTGGTGTCCCGTTTACCGACCACTGGATCCAGGAATTGCGCGAAGGCTCGATAGACGCACTCGTTGCGCTTCTTCTAGCACAGCTCCCGAGCCTGAGATTCCTATACCTCGGCCGCCCGTTCACTCGACAGAGTGCTCTTATTGGCAGGGTCCTGATCTCAGCCATCTGCGAGCCCGGGACGTATTATAATCTCCCCAGTTTCTTGCATCTCGAAGAACTATCTTTCCTCTGCCGCGAGGACCGAGATGAAGCATGCGACAAGAAGACCAAAAACACAGCAGACATCCTGCCCCTATTTTACCTCCCGGACCTCAGAAAGCTGTCCGCCTCGATCCAAAACCCCGACGAATGGGCGTGGCCTTGTAAACACCCACCAGCCCCAACAAAGCTCACGTCCCTTGATCTCACCAATCTCCGAGAAGGACAGCTTGGCGAAGTCCTCGCCATCACCCAAAACCTCGAAACCCTCCGCTGGAAATGGTATTACGATCAAGGCGTCCGAGACGCCTTCACAACCCAGACCGTCAACCTGGACCAAATCGCCGCCGCAATATCGCACGTCCAAGAAACCCTGACAACGCTAACCATAACAGCCGACTGCAGCATCGCGCACGCAATCGGTTGCCAGTTCTTCCCCGGGCTGAAAGCCCACGGATCCCTAAAAGCAATAGCGCACTTCACCACAATCAAGAACCTCCAAGTCCCCTGGGCCTTCCTGGTAGGGTTCTCACCAGAAACAACCCCAGCACAGCGACTGCAGGATATTATCCCGAGAAACATTGAGTCTCTGGTCATCACAGACGACCTGGCCCTGCAGAATATGGATTATATGGAGCCGTGGCCCGCTTGGGAGTGGGAGTACCGCACTATTTTGGACGTGCTGGAGGCTTGGCTAGAAGATGAGTGGACAAAATACACGCCGCGTCTCCGTTGCGTTACTTTGGTGCTGAGCTGGATAGATGTCGACAGGGATCAAGGGTTGTTTGAGGCGCTAGGTGCTCGAGTCGGTGTTCGACTTGAGTTGGTTGAGTTAACATAAATCCTCCTCGGCTGTGGCAAGTCAGGGCTTCCTTTCTGGGTCTCTGGTTGTCTTCCTGGGGCTGTATTTGAGGTTATTGTAATTGCGGTCTAATCCTCATGATGTGAACATGTTATAATGCAGAAGGCAGAAAGCTCATGCATCTTACTATCATCAACCTTTTGAGTCTATTAATGGGATCATGTCATCATATAGACTAACTACCATATACATCTACACATACAGAATTACCAATTTCATACCCCAGGGACGGTTGTAACTCTGAATCTCGAGTATTTACGATAATACTATAGCTTCTATTCTAGAGTACCCTTTTTTAGTTAGTTTAGGAAGCTTATAATAGTATTAAGATCTATAATATCTAGATAGGAGCATGAAAGAAACAAATCCAATGGTCTTGCCGCGTACGTTGCGAATGGTATGATAATAATCAACTGCATACAAACGTGGCGATCCACAACACCATCAGGAGCTTGATCCCGTACTCACCTCACTCTGTCCCAGCAGGCCGGCTAGGCAGTACTACCGAGTACGACAGCGGTTTATGCGAGGTCATGTCCTTCAAATCAAAACCCCAGGCCTTCGCAACTCTCTGATCCGGCACGTAGGTAGAACGGCTCTTCCAGCGCAGGGTAACCTCGTCGCCCATACGAACCTCAAAGTCAGTCTTTGAGCTCCCATGGGTCATATGATACTTCATCACGGCGATCTGGGGCATATGTCGAGCAGCGAGGCCCCACGAGATTGATAGCCGATGGATTTGCTCCGCGTCAAGGACGGGGCGGCTGATGAATCCACGTTCGGTGTTGCAGATCTCGGTCTCCCAGTCGCTGACTTCGTCGATTATCTGTTGCTCCTCGGTGTCTGGGAGTGCGAGCCATTTCCCTGCGAGTCTTGTTAGCGCTAGCCTATCCCGGGTATGTTTGATCTCGTATTACCTTGCGGGATGAAAGGGGGGGATCTATCCAGTGTCAAGACTTGGAGGTTGGGCCAGTGGGAGGTACAGTTAGCGGTGGGCTGGCCCTTGGGATTGAGTGGGCACAGGAAGTCCAGAGAGATGGTTACATAGGTCAATCGTAGCTCTCTAAGCACATAGGTTAGACCCCGGAGACTACCTGCCAAGGTGTCGACACCCGCGTTGAGGACGTTCAAGGCCGACATTGTTTCCTTCCACGGCTCTTCCTTGTAGCCGAGGTAGTTGAAGACCCTCAAGCTCGATGGTAGGTGCCGTACCCCTTCAGCAACCGCTATAAAGCTGTTAGTGTTGATCAAAATCAACGGACATGAAGTACTTGCCGGCACGGCGTTCCTGTATGTACTCCAGATGATCTGGGCGCACGTACTCATCTAGATTCAAGTGTAGCTCGGTGATGGTCCGACAACGCTCCGCGATCTGAAACACGGTCCCAGCCCAAATTTGATGCCATCTGTTGCGTGGTCGGGGATCTTGTTCTGGGTCATACTCGTCCTCATAATCATCCTTCTCCTCGTAGAAGAGAAATGGCTCTTTGAATCGACGTCTCGAATTGGTGAAGGTAAGTTTATCAACGCACGGGACGATGGATAGAGCATCAAAATCGGATAACCGTGCGCGATAAGGAGGTAGAGCCTCGGTTCGCCCATCTGTAAAGTCGAAGCGGTAGTCGCCGGCGTCCTCATATCTGGAGGTGCCAGGTTCCAGCTCAAAGCCTTGTTTGCAACCAAGGAGTCCAATATGTAGCGAGAGACGGTGTGTTTGGTGCCAGGAGCTGAGTACTGTTGTAAAAAGCTCAGTCATTGCCGCCTGGAACGCCTCATCGTTGGCTTTCCGAACCGGGTTGTCAACTGTATAGGATTCGTCCCACTTGGTATTACTCCAGTCCAGTAGTTCATATGGGACAATGATATCGTATCGAACTTCTTGAATCCATGCTCGGCGCCTGGAATTCTGGCCCGACGTTGCCCTGTTGAAATCCTCGAGGCAGAACCCCTTCTGCTCGCGAGCCTTGGTGCCATCCCTTTCGCCGCTGTGTACCGTCACGGTGGAAAATATGAAAGATTCAAAGACAGGTTGCCAGCTACGGCAGACGAGGGCATATGGTAGCAACGAACCGCCATCTCGGTTAAGGTGTTCCGCGATCACGAATATCAGCTCTCGGGGGAGATTGCTCGCCATCTTTGGTCTCTAGATACTTGCGCTGATCAAGTAATCTGGCCATGAGGTTCTCCCTGTGCGCTCCCGAGACCATAAACCAGGCAGCAAAGACCACTGTAGTGCACGTCGTTGGCGCGACAAGAATGGACGGACGACTGTGGAACAAGCTCTCACCAAGTGGGAAAAGGGACACAACTATGGGGCCAGCCAGGAATCCTCAAGTTGAGCAATAAAGCTTTCGATACGGTGATTGAAATCCTGGAAACAGAAGGAGTCCAACTGAGTGTGGATGTGTTGCTGGTTTGTTAGCCGCGGGGCGGAGAATCGGAGATGTTACTGCGGCTTTCAAATTTCCAAGTTGTTGCCAGAAGATTACATAATTGCCAAGTAACCAATTACATATAGCTCAAGTTGGCCTTGAAGTATGCGCCAGTGGATGGACGACGGTGGCGACCTGATTTTGCCATGCTAATCTCATCGAGCGCCCGGGCCGGGTCGGGGACCTTGGGCACTGTTGTACATTTGCTGTTTATGGATAGGACGTCGCAAGGGGATCCATGGTAGCCACGGAGGAGTTTACTTCCACTCAAGCTCAGCTAAGCCTCGGCGAGCGGAATCTTCGCCTCTCTGTGGTGGACGCACATACTCCTAGCCCCCTGCAGCCACAACGCACACCGGATAATGTAACCCGGACTCAGGGGAATATCCCTCTGATATATTATTATTTAGTATCAAGAAGCTGTTGGATCTAATCGCTGGAGTTTTCAACGGCTCAGGAACGAATAGGCCGATTCCAATTCCTCCAGTGTACTATCCCATATCAGGAGTCTGGACCCTGGTCGGAAGTCGTTGGTTCCGAACAAGAATGATGTAAATTATTATGTAGTACTAGTATCTGCGGAGTAGTTCCGGGACGGTCCAGACTCGCAAGGGATTTTTCCTGCAGGTGGCATCAAGTTCAATAATACATACGGACAAAAACATAAATTCCGAGTCCGACCAGCGATTATTGTGGCGGAAAATATATATCCACCCACTGTGTCTTCCGTCACATTCCATGCCCTCCAGATCATATGACAGCTTCCCGAGCTCATAACCACATAGTCCTTCAACTCAAAGTGTGCGAACACAGTAAGCATATCCTGCCCACAACCCGCTGCAATCGCCGCCGAGCGCCGGGTTCAGTCGGTACAACTCGTCAAGCGTAATGCCGGACTCAGCCGCCATATTGTAGCAGTAAATACCTGTGATTGGTTAGTTGGGTTTATCAGGCCGTATGGAGCCTACTCCTGGTAAGGCTGTATTGGTCAACATACCGTCCGCTTGCGTTAGATACTTGTCACATGTGCATGGTATACCGGCCTGGGTGGGCCCAGGGGGGGTCACGGTAGCACAAGTTGGCGAGGCGCTTGTCGTCGTTGTGGCGGTCGCACTGGCCGAGGCGGTTGACTGTGTTGGGGAAGTGACACCGATGCAGTAGGCATAATTGAGCCACAGTCCGCTGCAGTCGCCATTCAGCGCTGGATTCCACTGGTATAACTGGTTGAGGGTGATGTCGTTCTGGTTCGCTAGGTCTTGACAGTAGACGCCTGTGACGGAACCCATTGTGAGCAAGGCAGCCAGCTAATTTTGAAGCGAATGACAAATAGCGGGGGTTAGCGCTCACCGTCGGTATCTTGTACCGTGTATTTGTTGCAATCACACACAATTCCCGCCTGAGTCGGCCCTGGAGCTGAAATTGCGTCTCGTGTGCATGTCGGCGTAGCAGTTCCAGTTCCAGTCAAAGTAGTTGAGGTTGAAGTCAGAGAACCTGCATAGTAGGTGTCATCGTATCCGGGGCCTTCCATGCAGTACGAGGTGTTCAGCCACATGTTCGAACAGTCGCTCTTCACACTCGGCTACCGGGGAACGATTTAGCTCGCTAAATATTTATCGTCCCAGGGAAAAGGGTCAGCTTACATTCCATGCGTAGAACGCGTCAAGTGCGATATTTGCGGACGCCATAATCTTTTCGCACGTGTCGCCTGTAATAGTAAATATGCCGTTAGAAGACGTAGATTCAAGCCTTTGATGAGATCGCTAGGTAAAGCATACCGTCTTGAGTTTCATACCAATAGTAGCATTTGGCCGTGGAGTCCGGAGCTGCGTTGGACGGAACGTCAGCATACAGCAGGCTCTCGTCAGGGTTGGTATCCTGAATAAGGTATCCAGATCCCAGAAGGGTGCAGTATCGAGTATTGTTCGCCAATGTGCAATCGTACGGGTCTAGAGACGGGTTCCAGCTGATAAAGTCGAGAAAATTCACTCCACGCGCGATCCAGGAGCATGGAATAGCACCATCATAGTTGTCTTCGTATTCTTCGCAGTCTCGCCGAGTACGCTTGGCGAGGGGTGCAGTGACCGGTGTCACGATTGGTACCCAGGAAGTCAAATTTGTCGCAATCGGTAGATCGCTCCACGCCATACGGGTAACATAGAGCAACGTGGGTGATGGTGTTGTGGTGGAACCTCCATATCCCGGGTAGGTCTCTATTTTCCCAACTGGTTGCACGCCTGGGGTTCTCCACGTTAGCCGAAACAATAGACCAAGTATCGGCCGGGATACAAACAGTAACTGTAGTCCTTATATAGATTGGTGCAGTTTCCATCAACTTCAGGATTCAGAAAGAGGAAGTCCGATACGGTGATACCGTTTGCCATTGCGATGGACTGACAATAATCCCCCTCTTTGGAGATAGATTAGCATAGCGGCTCTGTAATTGATTGAATGGAGGAGCGATTAATCTCATAGGACATACCCTTAACATGGTAATATTTGCCACAATTGACATTTGTGCCAGCGACAACGTCGCTGGGGATTGGAACTGGAGCCGTTGCCGTCGACCCAGCGACCCCAGAGGCATAAGAATTGAACTCAGACGTAGCATTGCCTGGATAGCTAACGCAGACGTAATGGCCAAGCAGGACGTCAAAGTTACTACATAGCGAATTCAAGACGGAATTCCATGTGATGAATTGAGTTATGGTGATGTCGTATTTCCGGCTGAGACTGACGCATGTGTCCTGAGGCTGGACGAGATGGGTTTGGCACCGGCCACTGACGCAGAGTGTGCCGCTGGTGGGAAAGTCCAAGCAGCCGCTCTGTAATCCATTTTCGATGAGCATTCTCCATGTGCTTACATTGTTCGCCGCCGCGAAGCTGTCACAGGTATCTCCTGCTTGAATCGTTGCCACCCTCTCTGCACAGCCTGTCGGAGTTGGCATGCCAGCAGACGAACTAGATATAGTCATGAGAACAGAGCGATGTGCCATGGCTGGGTCAGTACAACGTACCTGGAGAGAACGACAGAAGTATGTGTCGGAGTGTCAAGTGTCGAGACAGAACAACTTGAAGTCAGGGAAGAAAACTGCTCTGCCAAATCATTGTTAAAGAAATAGCTGTTGCTGAGCTCTGCCTGGAACATTTGCAATCCACAATGATCACACTCGTCCTGGTCGTTCGTAGCTTGGAGATGTAGCACGCAGTAACCTCCATCACTATCTTTCAGACACCTCTGCTTATGGTTGGTAAGGTAGTAAGCTGGCAGTACAATGGGCCGATATACTCCAGAAGCAGAAGCCGAAGCTCTAGTTGAGTTTCCAGAATCGTCAAACTCATCGTTCGCACATTCGACTTCAACATTCTGCTCGTATGCTGCGATGGAGTTCAAACACTCTTGCGAGCACATCTCGTCCAGCATATCCGTGGTCAGATTGACCGTCAACTGGTACATCGTGTCACCAGTCTCCATAACGCCACATGACAGATTGCTGCTGAGCGCAGCAGTACATCCCGGCGATAGAGGCGGCAGGGTGTCGGAGTTGAAGAGTTGGATGAGCGCCCATGACGGCGCTGCAGCGACGGACAGCGCTGCGAGGAGATGATGCTGGAGCTGCATTGTCGAATAACGTGGGAATATGATACATCAGCAACTGTCGAAGGCTTTGAAGTCGGAAAGTCGACGCTTGAAAATCGGACCCAGGACCCTCTACTCTCCCAATAGCACTACCTACAGTCATATGTAACCTCACCTATCAAACAACCCTTGCATCCGTGAATCCTCTACAGGACATGCGTGAGGAAACAAAAGGTGCGCGTATTACTTCCCTTTTGAACAAGAGGGACACCCTAGTACTTCTTTTAGCGGACAGCAGCCGGCGGATTAGTCTTTCCCTGCAGGCTTCCACTCATATTATTAGGCGAGAGGGAGGCCCGGGGGAATGAAGTCTTAGCCCTGCCTGGGATCCACTTAATTTGCAGGCGGCTACAATGGCCTCTGTGTAATTTTTTCTGACCTCCACCTCCGTGAGATGATTTCGTCGGAAGCCGCGGAAGTTGACTCGAGCGCTGGATCCACCAAAACCTCGGGCACAACCAACCGGGAAACCACCACCCGAAGGAAGATTCGACCTCGTATGCATTGAAAGCTTGCACGCACCCCATGGAAGGTTGCCGCGGTGGGGGATTCCCACAATAACTCGGACAACTGGAAAAAGAGAAATGAAGCCAACTTTCAACTACGAAATAGATATAAATGTAGATTTATTGTGACATGGCGTTCTCTCGCCCGGTCGTAATTCAGCCTCCATTCCACGGGAGATCATTGGGAATCTGGGTGTGGAGAAGAAACGGAAAGACCGATGGCAGATACGGAGTACTAGTAGATTCTGTGATTAGCGAGGCCGAAAGGAGGACTACACTAATTATCCTAAGATGATGAGTGGCCTACGCCGGGCACTCCAGGGGAGCAACCGCTATTCCAAAAAGTGAGGCCTATCCCTCACGGTTCCAACATCCTATTGGTATCTGCGTTGGTTTGATATCAAGACGCTGGAAATGGTAGTGGATGAGTTTAATCTCATGGCCTACGACCTCCATGGCACCTGGGACAGGGAAGACCCAATTCGACCTTACCTGTATGCTCATACAAATCTCACAGAGATTGATGATGCGTTGGACCTGTTCTGGAGGAATGACATCAGCCCCAGCAAAATCAACTTGGGGCTCGCGGTAAGCACTTGGTTCCTATGCTCTAAGTCCTGTGCTATCTAGCTAATGGTTTGCTTGGTCCCAAAGTTCTACGGACGAACCTTTACACTGTCCACCCCCTCTTTGTGCAAAGCCCGGTTGCGAATGGAAGGATCCTGGCCCTAAGGGCCATGTACCACGACCGCCGGCATACTTTCCTACAAGGAAATACAAGATATCATAGCAGATGGTAGTCTAACTCCAGTGTATGACGAGGAAGCCGGCGTGTACTACGTGACGTACGGCAAAGGTGGCGCCAATTGGGTCTCATTCGACGACGCCATTTCGTTTAGGGCTAAAACAGATCTCGCGAATAAATACGGGCTTGGTGGGGTCCTAATCTGGGCCATTGATCAGGATGATAGATACTTCAATGCGCTCCGTGGGGTTACTGGGAGGGATATCCCCCCTGTTGCTGACGCTGTCGATGGCTACGGTGCATTTGCACTCGACCAGTGCTACATCACTAATTGCCACGAGTCCTGCGAGGCAGGGGATGTCCTCATGACCCGCTTGAATGAGGATTCAAGTGGCCGAGGATGTGATGGGAAGGACCACTATGCCCGGTCGTGTATGTTCCGCACTATTTCTTCTCCAGAGTGAGGCGCTAACAGTCTTGGGATATTGATGGTTTGTTGTCCCGCTGTCAATGCACCCGAGTCGTCCAATTGCTACTGGATGGGTGGGCCGGTTAACTGCCATGGTCAGTGTGCGCCTGGCGAGGTAAGCATGGTGCTCGATGATTACGGAGACAGCAAGAAAAGGTGCACCAATGGAGGCAAGAAAGTTTGTAAGTGCATCCTCGGCTGCCCTGTATCATCGTAACAAAGCTAATCTACGCGTTCATAGGGTGTTGCCCGGCCACAAATGGGCAGAAATCTATAGAAGAATGCGCATTGCAGCCACACAGAAAGGCGTGTCCAGCGGACAAGCCCCAGGAAATGGAGTGGAAGGCACGGTCGTCCGCATGCCTTCCCACTGTGGACCAGATCAGTACGTTCGTGCCGTCCGTTTCGAACTGACCAATTCGACCATCCCTGGCCATCTGCGCAAGCGCCACTCTTCCGCAGAGAGGGTTTACGACTTCCACAATCTACGTCGGGATGGCGGTGAAGTTTACTTCCGTGCGGATTTCTCGACCCATGTCGGATACTGGTACAAGCTGGTAGAAGCCTCCCATGACTCCCCGGTCAAGCGATCAGCAGAGAACTGGAGGGAGCTGGATCGCCGTTTCTGGTCCGAAACAAAGCAGGACTGGCGTAAGAGGTTCGAGGCGCTCTTGGTCTATGGAGGCCAAGGGCTCAAAAAGCATTACGAGTGGAATGAATGCCTCTTCGAAGCAAAGGCAGTGTGTGGCATCGCCGAGTTCGACTCAGAGGCCAGGGTCTTTGGCGAGATGAACACGACTATGGATTTCGGGACCTCATTGATTGGTACTCTTCGCAACTTCGACTTTCAGGAGGCCTTTTCCTTCTGGAATCAAGAGGATTTCTCCATGAGAATGGGAGCCAAGTTCCATGCTCGTGCACGGTTGTATATAAACAGCCTTACTGCAATACCAAAGGTGCCAGTAGCTATGAGGGATTCGGCTACCTATGACGCAGAAGATCCAAACTCGTGCACCAACCTCAACTTGGTAAAGCTCGCGAAGACTCCACAGCAGCCGAGTACACCCACCGCAAATCGGGGCCGGAAGTATGATAGCGAGCATATCCTGGAGGGCCAAGTTGTCCAACGGTTCTTCAACGCGCGAGGAATGGCGTGGTCTAACAAGACCCCACCAACGGCACTTGCCAACACGGCCGCACGAAAATATCCGGACCCAACGAAAGGTGCAAAGGACGAGCTAGCATGGTGTCTCTATATGCAAAAGTGGTGGCAACCAGAGGAGCCAAAGAATGGAAAGGATGCAACGTGGATACCCAACACCGTTCTGGGTGGCGAGTATCCGGGCTACCATTGGCACTACACGGATGAAATGGTGCTCTTGGAGGCTCTCTTAAACCAGCAAGTAAAGCAAGGTGTATGTACCCTCCCCACATCGTATGCCCTTCCTGAGCTCAACCCCGTCGTGCACAATCCTGGCCCCCTTATACAGGATACACGACGTAGGACTTTCCTTTTCAAACCTGATTACTGACCAAGCCATATTCTAGTGGTTTTTCGGCAACAAACTGTACCACGAGAAGGCAATGAGTACGTACATCAAAAAAAGGCCAATGGAGCCTATACGCCAAGACCCTCAAAGCCCATATATTGATGTGGCAATACTACAACATCGACTCCATCAAGAAGACCCTCGTGAAACAGGCGAATCAAATAGAGACAAAGCTGAAAGACCTTGAAGACACTGAGATCATGAAGAACCTGGGTACAAAGTACGACAAGCCTTATATTTCCCAGGGCCTTTCCGCGCTATGGAAAGAGTGGGTACGGAGTGACCACAAACGCGTTGAGAGCGATGTGAAAAAGTTCTTGATTCTCTGGACGAAAAGGGCATACGACCTTAATCGACCAGATGATCCCAAGGTAAATCTACAGCCTGGACAGATGCGGCAGAAGAACAAAGCTATTGTGACGGTGTTTGAAGTCTACCTCGCTGCCGTTCAGAACTTGCAGGCATGGGACATTGATTGGGATATGGACACTAGTGACGATGATGACGGGATGGAAATCGATTGAAGGAGACGATGGGGCACCCATCACGGGGGGTAGCTACGGGTATCTATTGTTTGGCGAATGCGAAGCAAGCTGGAAATATCAGATCAGACGGTGTTCTCTTCTTGATCGGCCAGGCTAATCCTTATTGAAGAGAAAGAGACGTTTTCCTGCACGCATTTTCACATAGTCTAGTTCCTAAAGCAGTTAATCATTAAAAAAGCGTCTTCCCGACATTACCTAGGTTTCCAGGAGAAACATATCTTAATCAGGATTGCTAGGTTAATTAACCTAACCAGTCCAATCTGGTGGTTGTGCTTTCACATTTATTTTCTACCTCTTCATAGACTATGTTGTCTATTATAATAGGAGAGGTAAACGACCTTGAATATGATTTATGAAACGATGAATACGAAATGAAGCTGGCATGTTCCATGAAATGTTGATTATATATCCCTGCGAGTTACCCCGCCGGACGAGAAGCATGGCCACATGTTTCTCAACACTGAGTCGCCATAATTTACAACGACGATAAACTTGTCAAGAAAAAAAGTATTCTCCTTGAGCATATAAATTAATGATAAAAAGAAGTTGGGGTATTTGACAGAATGGATCCTCCTATGGCTCGCGCTTTTGTAGGTAGTGCTAAGCCTTCTTGCTGAGATGCTTATCGTCTGCATCACAGCAATGTAGCTCCAACGAGAGCCAGATCTCGATTCTTACCCTGGTGCCTACGATGCTTGGCCACGTTTCCTGCAGGGTTTGACCTCGGCTGTTGCTCATCCATGCCATCTTTGAGGCAAAAAAAGAAGTCCAAAGCCCTAGCTCCAACCAACGACCAGCAATGTGAGACTAAGGATCCACGAGCAAGCAATATTATCGTCAAATTCAATCTTATCACCTATCATAAACATGGGTGCCTTGGAATTGGAAAATCCCGCAGCCAAACTTGGACCAAATGATTGGCTTCAATAATCACCGCAACTGAAACCAGAGATAGGCTTTCAGCTCACCTCCAAGATAACAATGATATTTAGTCTGAGACTCAGTGTAGTATTTAATATGGCTTTGGTCGCGATGAACCTGGGCCAAGTCCAATCAAACACTTTGACTCCTACTCTTGGTCAGTAGTAAGTCCGTGTTCTTCTTGTGCTCGTGTTATTGAAATGTTCTAATCTATCTAGAGGTTGAACGCTTACCGCACACAATCTAGCCTGCAATGGAATCAACCGGGGCCGAGAAGCAGCCGGGTGCATTGCTTAACCCTCTCAGATCTACGCCATCATATCAGAAGGACGATGAGGATCCCGGTCTGTCCAAGCCTGGAGACTTCAAAGAGAAGCAGGTGGGTCCTCCCTATCATACGGACCGGCATAGCATGCTAATTTACTACTAGGTCTTCAAAGGAAGCATGCTCGTCTGGCTTGCCTACCAGTCAATCGGAGTCATTTACGGCGATATAGGAACAAGTCCTCTCTACGTGTATTCGTCCACGTTCAGCGAAGCCCCCTCCCGACAAGACCTCATTGGCGTCCTCTCCCTTATTGTCTGGAGCTTGTTCATGATGGTTACAGTGAAATATATTCTCATAATCCTTTACGCGGATAACGGTGGCGAGGGAGGTACGTTCAGCATGTACTCCCTTCTGAGCCGCTACATGAACATCACGAATCGGGATCCGCGGGAAGCGTCGCTGGTCCAGATGAAGAGACACCCCACCGCGGACCTTGAGAAACCAAGTAAGTACGCGAGGCAGAGCCTCGAGTCCAGCAGGTTCGCGAAGCGCTTGCTGCAAGTGATGGGCGTGTTGGCGGTTACGATGGTGATTGCCGACGGTGTGCTTACACCCGCGCAATCAGTTCTGGGAGCAGTGCAAGGCATTCAGGTTGTCTCGCCGGATATCTCAAAGAGCACGGTGATCGGGGTGACGGACGCAATTCTCGTGGTGCTATTCCTCGTCCAACCACTAGGGATCACGAAGCTTACTGTTGCGTTTTCTCCCATTGTGATTATCTGGCTCGGCTTGAATGCCGCTTTCGGGATCTATAATCTTGCAAAGTACGATGCCGGGGTCTTCGTTGCCTTCAACCCTGGGTTGGCTTTTGGGTTTCTTGGTCGCCACGGAGAACAGGGCTGGAGGATGCTCAGTGGGATCTTACTGTCGTTTACGGGCGTGGAAGCTCTCTTTGCAGATCTTGGTGCTTTCAGCAGAGGAGCCGTCCAGGTCAGCTGGCTATGTTATACATTTCCCTGTCTTCTGCTGGCATATATCGGGCAGGCGGCGTTTATCAGCGTCCACCCGGAAGCATACTCGAATCCGTTCTTCAAGTGCGCACCCCCAGGTACGATATACCCTGCATTGGTATTCGCTCTCTTAGCCGCCATCGTGGCCTCGCAAGCCATCATCACTGCCACTTTCCAGGTAAGTGTCCTCCAAAAGAAACACCATCCCCCAGCTCCAGCTAAGATTAGATTATTCCAGCTCCTCAATCAAGTGATGAAACTCTCTTACTTCCCCCACTTTAAGGTCGTCCACACATCGAAGATATTCCACCACCAACTCTACATCCCGCTAGCAAACTGGCTCCTCATGATCGGAACCATCATTGTCGCCTCAGTCTACAAGAACACCACGGCCCTGGGCAACGCCTACGGCGTGTGCGTCATGTTCGTCACCTTTTTCGATACCTGCATGGTCAGTCTCGCGGGGATGTTCGTGTGGCGGATTAGCCCGGTTATCATCCTCATCCCATTCCTCGCAATCGCCTCATTAGACGGCGCTTATCTCTCCTCGTCCCTGACAAAGGTGCCCTCGGGGGCATGGGTGACGATCATGATTGGAGCGGTGCTGGCCCTGGTGTTTCTTCTTTGGCGGTATGGCAAGGAACAGCAGTGGCTTGCTGAAGCGGAAGATCGGTTTCCAACTTCACACTTTGTCAGGAGCGGGGATGGCGATGCCGATGGGGATGGCAATGGGGATCCTAACCACCTGCGGCTCTCGGATCAGTTTGGCGGGAGTACTTTGGGAAGCATGAAAGGCTTAACAGTATTCTTTGATAAAGCCGGCGAGACGACCCCAATCGTCTTTAGCCAGTTTATACTGAAGCTCACGGTTCTCCCCGAGATGAGTATTTTTCTCCATCTGCGTCCGCTCGAAATCCCGTCTGTTCCAATTGAGGAGCGATTTGCGGTCTCGAGACTGGCAATCCCGAATGCTTACCGGCTCGTTGTGCGGTATGGGTATAACGACGAGACCATCAGTGAGGATTTAGGCCGTGTGGTAGCTAGTCAGATCAGGGTGTATCTGGATCTGAGACGGGGGGTTGGAACTACGGAGCGCGCACTGGAGAGGTTAGACAGCGCGTATGCGCATAACGTGGTGTATATCATGGGCAAGGAGCAGATGAGGATCAGGCCCAAGACGAATATGTTTCGTCGGATTGTGCTCTGGGTTTTCTTATGGATCAGGGAGAATACGCGCGGCAAGATGAGTTCGCTTGCGCTGCCGGTTGAGAAGGTGATTGAGGTGGGCTTTCTGAAGGAGATTTAGTCTACTCATTTGTTTATTGCAGTAAATATGTCAAGACGACCTAATCAGGCAATCGAGGTACTCTCACAAGTGTTCATATTCGGACAAGACTCGGCGCTTCCCATTTTCAAGAAAGTTTTCCACAAATTTCGCATTCTTCTCCCAGGACTGCTCCTCCTCAGCCAATGTAGCCTTCGAGTCCGGAATACCGTCCGCCTTTAGGTAAAATCCGAAGGAATAGAGCTCCAGAAAAATCGTGGAACTTCTACTTGCTACAGTATCTTTCCACTGTGGGATCTCGTCCCAGAAGGCCTTCCGGATCTCACTGCTGTCTAACGTGGACAGCTCGAAAGTAGGCTCGATAAGTGTCGGAATGGCGATGAGGGGCGGAGCATGGTCCACGACTCCCAGTCAATCACCCCCTTCAAGGCGCATGTTGGTGCATCAGAAAAGATCATGTTATGCAGGCCCAGGTCCATATGTACCAATGCCAGCTTCACCCCCTCGACCTCCGCGGGAATCTGGTCGAGCGACGATTCAGCGAATTGGAGGATCCGGCTGAGATACTTCGCCTTATACTCTTCAATGGCCTATTGGTTCTGGAGCATATTGACCCGGCGCTTGATCCATGCCTGGAGGTAAGATGTCACCGAAGAGAATGGACCGCCCAGTCCATATCACCTCTCCGGGCCAACCGAGACCACGCCCTCTGGGGATACGATTGCCTCTCCGATGAGCCTCCCAGCCCCGTAAACGGGCAAATCCCACAGCGCAGCGAACGCTCGTGCCATCTGTTTCATGACACTCAGCTGACCCTCCGGGGAAAGGCCAGCAACTACGTCGGATCCCACGACGCCGGGTACAAATTGTGAGATCTGGACCTCAAGAGGTGGCTTCGGGCTGGTGGGAGGTGGGAACATACGAGGTACAGGGAGACCTCCAGGGCTTTTCTCGCGCATGTATCGAATTAGATTGTACATGCTGTGGATGTTGGCGTGATATCTCAGCTGAACGACGTATTCATCCATCCTGTCCTCATTATTTGCATATGCCTTTGCTTTTATCTGTGGTTCCAAATGATCCGTCGCCGAGTTTATTGTATTGAACCAAATTACCACAGCCAGCCTCTCGAAGGACTCTGACCATTTCATCTTTGTCCAAGGAAACGGATGTTGTGGATAACAAGCCTCCGTCGTGTCTAGCAAGGCAGATTAGGTGTCGATTCAACTCGGAATCCAGCTTGGTTAGTGAGATGAGTCCAGCGATAAAGAGGATCGACACAGCATCTTCACAAACTGTGTCAAAAACGATGGCCTTGCCCTTTGCAGGACCAAGGTGACCACCGAAGACAAGGTCTCTCATTCGCTGGGCGAGGCTTTCCTTGCTCATACCGGAAGCCATGTCGGAACCCTGTTGAGATGATGTTCTTGTAGAGATGGCAGCCAGACTATCTTGTCAGACGCGGGGGAGTCCAACTAGGTCAGGTTATCTGATCGGACACAGACTAGATTGGACAATCAAAGATACTGTATATTCCTCTGTCGAAACACAATGTAAAGCAGATAGCAAGCATTCTGCACGCGGTGAAACCCAGAGAAAAGTCGAGGCTCTGTTCATGCAGCGAGGGAAACATCCAGAACCATACTCACGATCTCTCTTGTCGGGCTCTGCGTGTTATCCTATACTTCAGCGAGTAACTCACATAAATAAGCGCCTGAGTAACTATAGGTCAGAACAAACAATTTCAGGGTTTAGGCGGGAGAGCGAATATAGAGGTCATACACTTGGAGCGGCGTGCTGTGCCACATGCTATACAGCTCATTTGAACTGCGTTCTACCTACAGACACCGGAAGAAGCGGTGTACATACGCCGGAATGCACGGATTCTTTCAAAGGCCCCATTTTTGAGATCATTTAGCATGTGCATGAAGGATTATGAGTCTATATAATATTGTGGGTAGCAAGGCCCACAACCCCAACCAACAACCCCTGAAACTATCCAAGCTATCCAAGTGCTATTGTTCTACGTATCTATCTATCTATTTAGTAGGCTATACTGTGTGTGTAGTCGGTATGAGCCTCCTCTATCTCCCTAACTGATTAATCACTGATATTTTCTGATACTCGTAACAGTGCATAACATCACCACCAGTTATGTTCTGAAAGCGTACTCCAGAGAAAGGGACAGCAAAGAGAATGTACATTCAATGATTCAGCATGGCCAGTGCGACAATAGCGGTATTGAATCATGACACAAGACGGACAATCCACTTCAGCTCAGCTTGCCCGAACACCGAACACCTAGACCCACTGCTCCCAATAGGCAAAAAGCCGCAAAACCCAATCGATCTTAGATCTAGTAGGGCTCGATGATAGATCATCTTCTTACTGGTCCCGGAGACGCCAGGATGGACTACCCTCCACCCACCAGTTGTCCTTCGTCTAGTTACACTGACTCGCATGCTGGATTGGTGGAGAGCGCATCTTCGGCTAGGAAAGTAGGAATAGATAGCGCACCGGGGAGTGGTCTATAAATCCACCAGTACCAAGGCCTAGTGACAAAAACATTAGGCAAATTCTATGTATGATACCTAGCAGAGAAACAAATCATGGCCGACACCTCCCCGTTCACGGTAACAGAGCATATCATCGATACACAATATATCCGCGAATACCCAGACGCAACCATCGCGCCTGACTCGCCCTTAAAATTGGTCGTGAAGAAGTACACCCCGAGAGATAACCTCGACCCCCAGCCTGGCGATGTGACACTTACTGGAACGCATGGATGTGGGTTTGCAAAGGTATATCCAGGCTTCCTAATCGCCTGTGCTTTCAGAATAGAATAGTTAGAGAGCTATGTATAACTGACTTGCCGTTATAGGAGCTATACGAGCCTCTCTGGGAAGAAACCTTTGCACAGAGTCACCGGAAAGGGTTCCGGATTCGCGCAATCTGGATCGCAGATACAGCGCACCTAGGCGCCAGCGGTATTCGGAATGAGAGCGTTCTCGGTGATGGCCGTGAGTGTCCATCTCATTGTCCATCCTTGCTCTTCTCTTCCTGGGTAGTTGACTGACCGTTGAAACAGCATCCTGGTTCGACCACAGTCGAGACCTCCTCTACATGGTAAACCAATTCCGAGCTGAAATGCCACAGCCCATCATAGGCGTAGGGCATAGTATGGGTGCGGGACAACTGTACGTTACCTACTACGCTAATCCCGGCACTCATTTTCTAGAAATTCACAAAGTTAATCCTATATTCCAGCGTCCTCCTCTCAATCATGCACCCCCGCCTATTCACATCCCTCGCCATAATCGAACCAGTCATCACCCCAGATATCTTCACAGCCCAAGGCCCCCAGCTAACTCTCCTCACTCGGAAGCGCCGAGACACATGGGCCTCAAAGGAAGAAGCCATCAAGGCCGCAAGGAAGGCGTACAGAAAATGGGATCCGCGGGTGTTTGACCGCTGGATCAAACATGGATACCGCAGCTTGCCGACAGCTTCTCACCCGGAGGATGTACCAAAGACTGATTCAGATCCAGATGGGGAGGGGCCCGTCACGTTAGCCAGTTCGAAGTACCTGGAGGTAATGCATTATCTCCGGCCGAATCCTAGGGGCCACAAGCGATTAGGAAAGGGGGATAGCACGGGAGAACCACGACATGATCCTCTCTTCTACCCTGATATTATCGGACCAGAGGATACGTCTTCGTCCTTTTACCGCAGTGAGCCGTTGATTGCGTGGGAAATGTTAAAGCATTTACGGCCATTAAATCTCTACGTCTTCGGCGACAAGAGTCCTATATCAACACCAGAGACGCGAGAAAGGCTCGTCGGTCGAACAGGTATAGGTGTAGGTGGGAACGGAGGAGTCAGGGATTCACGGGTAAAAGAAGTGCTATTGGAAGGCTTCGGGCACCAGGTACCCCTGGAAGGGGTAGCAGAGACGGCGGCTGTTCTTGGGCCATGGATTGGCGAGTCGGTGCAGCAGTGGAAGGAGGACCAAGAGCGGGTTATGCAGAAATGGAGTAGTTGCTCCGTGAAGGAGAGGTTGAGTTCGTCGGGGGAGTGGGTTGGTGGATTAGAAGGGATTTTGAAGATGAATGCACGAAAACAGCAGTCTAAGCTTTGAATAAGTGAAACAATAGAGCGTACTCTTTACTATTACTACTTACCTCTCTCCCTGAGTCCCTATCATTCAGCCCTGTAGTCCGTCGTAAACCTGGTGTCGCGGCGACCAAGTGCTCATCAAGTACCCGTCTCTCCTCGTCACTCACAGATTCCCAACCATGGTTTAATCCATCAATAAATGCGCGCCGTTCTCTACTGTCATCTCCTTAAAACCGAAAGCTGAATGGCATAGTCTCTGCCCTGGCAAATCGTCGCCAGATGTCCTAGACTGTACTAGGAACTGCGCATGCCCAGGTTCTTCAATTTACCAAGGAGTTTGTTAGGTAGATCTCATGTAGTTAAAAGACAGCGCCTCGGCGCCTCCTCCATGGCCTAAGGGAGCTTCGCGGGACAGTAGCCCTGCCTCTGTCCCCCCGGGCGATAATATAATACATGGTGTACACGTAGGGAAGGAGCATTCAGGGCTTTCCGCCGCTCCTTCCCATACCATAGTCCTAACCACCAAAGTGAGGAAGCCACGACCCAGTACGCAGCTTCCACAACATGGAGAGGTACAATCCCGAGGAAGGAACGATTCCTATACGAAGGGTTGGCACAGGTAACAAAGTATCACATTATTAGACTGGGTACATTATCAACTATCCTCATTATTAACACTCACTCAATCCACGGACGAAAGCACAACATGTCACAAACATCCTCTCCTCAAAAGCCCAAAAGACAATTCCCACACATCGTAAACCAACAAAGACAGCCACTATACAAGATACTAAGCTATCTAAGCTACTTTCTCCGGATTAACAGCCTTCTCATCCCCATCCGGCACCGGCGCAGAAGATCGGTCAGCGAGCTTAAGGTTCCCCTGCTCAATCTCCCTCGCGATTTCGTCAAGCCGAGACGTAATCTTGTTTTTCCTCCAGGCGGGGATCCCTGTGTCAAAGACCTCGTCCATTTCCTCGAGGGTCAGGCCTTTGGTTTCGGGGGCTGTGAGGAACATGTGGATCGCGGCGACGGTGTTAAATGCGGCGAACTGTTGGCTTTGTTAGTCACAGGACTTTTTCCTTTTCTTTCAGGAAACGGAAAAGAGGCTTACAATAAGATACATCTTCCAATTAATACTCCAAAGAAGCGGCGGGACGAAAAGAGCGAGGAGACAGTTCCACGTCCAGTTCGAGGCCGTCGCGAGAGAGACGGCCTTTGCGCGGACCTTAGCTGGGTAAATTTCCGCCGGGTAAGTCCAAGAAGTCGGGCCGATTGTGGTCGCAAAGGAACAGACGAACAGGTAGGACATGGAGATAATAGCGCGTCCGACGGCCGGGTGGTCCGCGACAGTCCAGGAGATAGCGTCGGAGGCTTCGTCTTCTGGGACGGTGGGACGACCGTAGCCGCCCTGGAGGCCACCCTCGACATACAAGAACATAGCCTGCATAGTGAAGCCGAGGATGATGGCGGGGCGGCGGCCGAACTTATCCAGATACAAGATGGCCGGGAGGGTGAGGGCTGTGTTGAGGATGTATTGAATTGAGGCTGTCAGGAGGGGAGATCCCGTTCCTGTGCTCGACATGATATAGACGATGTAGTACTAGACATTGTTAGTTGGGTGAGTAAGAGGGGGATAGAAAGTTCGCGGTTGTTGAAGGTTGGGCATTGGGTATCTATTTCTCGACCAAGGAGGCTTACCCTATTATCACAATTAGTAAATCCCATCATAGATGAAACGCTCGACAACTTACATCATGACATTCATCCCACTCAGCTGAGACCACATCTGTAAGGACATACCCAAGAAAACCCTCTTCGCAATCCTCGGCTTAATGAGCTCCTGGTAACTAGTACTAGCCTGCTCGCGCTCAAGAGCAAGAGCATCCTGAATCTCCTGATACTGCGCCAAAACCTTAGGATGGTTCGCGTCGCCGTTCCCATGCAAGCGCGCAAGAACATGCATACACTCATCCCAGCGATCCTTACTCGCAAGCCAGCGAGGCGACTTGGGGTAGAAGAACAACCCGACGAAGTAGATCACGCCGGGGACGATCTGGATACCCCAGGGGATACGGAAGGCCGCTGTGCTCTGGCTTTCGTTGTCGGGGCCGCCGTCGATGTTGCTGGCGCCGTATTGCTGTGGGTGTTAGTAAGGTACATGGCCATCCGTCAAGCTTGGATTGGATTGTTAGACTTACGATGAAGTATTGAATCAGGATGCCCCAGGTAATTGCCCACTGCTGCAGAGAGATCATACGACCTCGTATTTCCTTCGGGCTGACTTCGGCGATGTAGACTGGTACCATGGCCGAGGCAACGCCGACGCATACCCCTGCAACGACACGGCCGATAACCAGCAGCGCGATTCCGTTAGACGCACATTGGAAGCTATGCGGTTAGCATCCTCCAGCGATCTAGTGGAATAGAACATACATAGAGCCGATAATCCAGAGAGTAGAGGAAAGCTGGATGGCTGTGACACGGGAATATTTGTCGGCCAGGAAACTCGATCCTAGGGCTCCGACGAGCGAGCCGAATGGCATAGCACAAGTGATTCCGCCCTGTTTGTAATTACCTCCGCCGACCTGGAAGTAGTTGTTGTAGGCGGCGGTTCCTAGGACACCACTCATTGACGAGATGTCAAAACCGAATAGACCCCCGCCTGTATCTCGTTAGCAGGCGTTATCAGTATACAAGTAGGAGCATACCAAGGGTCATGAAAGCACACAAGAACAACACATTGTAAGATTTAGGAATCTTCATCTTGAAGGTAACAACGCGATTCGATCACGATGAGAGAACGCGGGAAGGAAAAAAAGAAAACAGAGCAGACGAGGCCCAAGGGTATTATATTATGCCCAGGCGCCCTCAACCAGGGCCGCGACGAACGGCACATGGGCAAACCCCCTCACCATACTTGCATTATTAGAACGTCCCATGGACAGCAGTGCAACGTAACATCCAAAGTCGCCAGTCGAAAGCCCACAAGACATTTAGCTGACGCCACGAAGCCCCCAAAGTCTTGGGTGCCCGTATAGGTTCCAATCAAACGAAGCTGAGCTTCCCCGCCCCCAGTCCGGGGAGACCTCTTCAGACGCGTGACAAGCTTGGTTGAGCCACTGAGACTCGAAGATGGGGAGCAGAAGTGAGATAGATGTGAGGGGGTGCGGTTTCAGCTGCAGACCGAATTGACATTTGGTGAGATTCAGATAAGACGGCTTGCAAATACCCACCGAGCTGTCATACAGATAGTACGGAGTACTCGATATTCCCCAGGTTCCCCACATGGTCACTCCAGAGGCAGAAAACAGGGACATCCCCTCCTGTCCAGGTTGGACATTACCACGGTTTGGTTCGGACAAAGAAAGAATGATAGTCAGGATTGGTGGGAGAATCAAAGCTGGGCCCTTGGCAGCAACAGTTACACCACTTCTCGCAAGTCGTACCATGATTCCTTTTTTCATATCGGGTTCTTGTCCTGGCAGGGATCTTCGTCCCTGCCAATAGTAATATCGAGTAGATGTTGGCAGCTTACTCTTCTGCCAATGGACGGGTGGCGCTAAATTAAAGCGTCTGAGCCTTGGTCAAGAGACTTAAAATAATAAGCCGCTGGCTTTAGCTTTACCCCGGAGTTCGGGTGACTCTTTAGCATTTCTGTCATTGTGGGGGGTCGGTGAGTGTCATGTTGCAAGTGACTGTAAGAGACAAAATATATATTTGTAGATGTCGTTCAGCATGATTAGGGCTGGAACAGCATGTGACCGTCCGTACCCCGTCGACTGCCTCATTTGGATTGTTGTACGAGGGTAAATTACAGGCTTATGATGGATTCCTTGTATATATGCCAAGCAGAGCCAACTCTTCGCTACGGGTCAATGTACACCGGAGGAATAACCAAGGTCTGACCTCGGGCAGCTCAGTCCGAAAAAGCTTTTGGTATAATCTAGAAATGGCAGCGTGTGCTCCAAACAATGCTTCAGACGTAGATAAACCGTCTTACATACAAACATCTAGCATAGATCATGTCAGGCAGTCTTATCCTCCGCACGATGGATAATTCATCCTTGTGTCATCGCTGCTGCACTGAGTCTTATCCATGACTGGAATGTCCACTCCGACAACCGATGGCAGTACAGCGCATGGATAAGACGGCAAACACCAGCGTTCACCTGAACCACACAGCCCTCAACCTGGACCATGATCATGCCTAGCTAGTAAAAGCAGGTGAACCATCACGGCCATCCATCATGAGTCTGGACAGCAACCCGCAGGCCGATGCCAGTGTGGGAAGGGGTTCTACACCCCGTTTGTCCAAGGTTTCATCACTTGGAGAGCTCCTGCAGTCTGGACTCTCAAGCAACGCCGTCCTGGACCGGTATGTGCGCTTCGGGAAGTGACACTGGCTCACCCATGATTTTCGAAAGACGCTCTTCTTCCTTCTGCGCCCGTAATCTCTCGGTCTCCCGCCGTAACTCTTCGAGGTTCCAAGCGTCCGAGTCTTCATCGTCCGATTCCTCCTCGCTGCTCTCGTCATCCCGCCAGTTTCCACTTTCGAACATTGATCGTCCGGTATCTTCCTTGGCCTTCCGGGCTTGTTCCTCTGCAGCCTTCTTGTCAAGACGACCCTTCTTCCATACGGCAAATGTCTCTGGCGTCACTGGGGTAAGCTCTCCAGTAAGCTTGTGTCTTTCGCTTTCGAGCCAGTCTTCCAAAGTCAGTGTATTAAGCGGAGATTTGTCCAGCAAAGCCTTTTCAGCCGCCCTCTGCTCCTTCGTCTTGAGAATAAACCTAGAAAGACATTAGTTCAATACTCGTAACAAGTATACCGCTGGCCGGCTAGCCGAGAAGACGTACCCAGGTGGCAGGCTGTGCTTGTACATGCACTTGTTGCCTCCATTTGGACAGACCCAAAACCAACCGTATTTCTGATTCTCGACCGCCTCGATAAAGAACTTGCAAACCTTGTCGGTAGTTGTGCGCGGGTTACCATGCTTGCTCATAACAACACTGCGAAGCTTCTCCTCATCCCACTGGTCCATTGTGTCAACCTTCTTCTGCTCCTCCGCCTCCTCTCGCGAATCAGTGTAGAGATCCTTCTTCGCCGACTTCCGCTCTACATTCGGGTCGTGACTGAACTTGCACTTTTTGCCCTTCTCGCAGTTCCCCTGCTTGAAGAAGACACAAAGCACAGTCTTCGGGTCAACACCAAATGGAACCTTCTGCACCTGGACAGGCTTGAACAGCTCCGCGGTATCTCTCTTGGCCAGCTCCTGGGCTTTCTTCTCAGCTTCCCGACGCTCCTTTTCAAGCGCCTTCTTCTTCTCTTCGGCATTTTTGTTGGAGGATGCTTGGGCGTTTAGTTGTGCGATCTGTCTCTTGGCGCTTCCACCTTTTTTCTGTAGACGGATAATCCAGTTAGCGAATGGTTTCGACCGTCGAGGGAATAGTTGGGACGTAGCAACATACGTTTTTCATGCCAAAGGTCTGTAAACGAGGTCATGGTTAGCGTCATCGCCCACGAAAAGTCTTCAGTGCGGGGACGAACCTTGTCATCGACAGTGGCCTTCTGCTTCTTGGGCTCATTACCCTTCTTAGGAGGCATGACGGCGAATTTAATATATCAACTCTCTTAAATGCTTTATGTGAAGTAGGATGTTCGATCTCAACTCGGTCTAGTGAGTCGAGGTTAGCGTCGTGGAGGGGCGGAAGCGGCTCGTTGACGCAAAGGTGGGAGGTGAAAAATGTTTCGGTCGGAATGAAATAGGGCGAAGAGGGTGGGGATCCAAAGAAATGTCCCAGTCAGGAAACGCGAGAAGCAACGCTGAAGCCTCGAATCGACAGAGAAGCAAAGATTGTGGTGGTGGCACAGTTGGTTGAAAGTTGCGAGTTCTCCTCCACACTTTCGTGTGGGTTTGAGCCTTGTCGTGTGGCGGGCCAACTTCACATAATCATGTTCGGCCAATCAATTTTAGTTAATGATGATGCGGTCTTCATACTCAGATCTTTACGAAGTCATGGTGCATTTAGTCTTTCTCTACTTGGGTTGATGTTCAATTGTCGCTTCAGGCAGAAGCGTTGTCAAAAGTAGTGATTACTATGATATTTTCTACTTTTTATGGACAGCCTTGCGGTGCAAGGGAGGTGATATCGAGAACAGGTTCCAGCGGTCATGACCTCAGTTCGTAAGAATAGGCAAAAACGTTAATTTTTTGATCTTGATGCTCTGAAAGGCATGACACCCTAGGCCACTGAAGATAGGCCAAGGGCAAATGAAAACGCTGACCATAATTCGGGATACTGCATGTCAGTTGAGTAATGTGTGATCGTGAATAGTCCGTAATGTTGCCCATTTTACTTGCATGGCCGTGCATCTGCAGATTCGACCCATTTCCGCCCCAACTCCAGCATATTCTCCAAAATTGCAATTGTTTACGAGAGTTCCTGGATCTTGCTGGACTTATCGTCGGCCTTGTTGTCGGCCTCCTCAAGCTCGGGCATCTCGTCATCATCCTGGAACAAAAATTTAGCGGTCTGATCATTCCGCCATGTAGGCATTATAGAACAAAAAAACTTACCGACTCTTCAGCCTCACCACCTAGGCCACCGGGTAGGTCACCAGCGCCGGGCATTCCACCACCTGGGAGGCCAGCGCCGAGTTTCGAGAAGTCAATGTTTCCAAGACCGCCTTGGTCCATGCCTTCCATTCCACCGAAGTTGTTGGCATAGTCCTCCTCTGGTGCTTCATCCTGCTCATCCTCATCCACCCACTATCACAATGTCAGTACATATTCACCGGACAGGGTCTCATCGAAGGTCTTACCTTGTCGAAGTCGGTCTTGAGGAAGTGAATCTTTTGCTTGGTCTCCAACAGACGGGGCCAGAACTCCTCCTTCAATTCCTTCTTGCGCAAAATGAGTTCAACCTCGCGATCGCTGTGGTTCACTTTGCTGCTCTCGGGTTCGATTTCGCCGAACAGATCGAGAGAGACATGGTATCTTACGCCCTTCTTGGAATTCCCGGAGAAAGTGACATTCTTAGCGGTGATGTCGAGCTTCGCATCGGCGCGGGCGACATCAGCAGCCTTGATGTTCACGTATAGGTAGTTACGCTCAACATCGCTTGCAGAGGAGCGCTGGGCCCATGTGACTGTGGGTAAAATTCAGGTCAGCGATATGCATACAATAAGGGATAATGAAATGCCCCGATTAGAATAGAAAAGGTCGATGAACAGGGGGCTGTTATGTTGCGATGTTTGGTTGCACACATCCGAGACAAAACGGAAGCGGGGAAGGATGAGGGACTGCAGGAAAACGTACCTTCGGGGTGAACTTGAGGGAGCTCAGGCATGATGACGATGTGCTAGATTAGATGGAGATTGGGAGAAGTTAAAAGAGTAAAGGGGCAATAGTAGAGGAAGAATGGGTCTTGGTAGAAATTTGGAAGATGTTGCAAGTGAGGAGCAACTGGAGTCTCTCAGGCCTGCTTTAGCTGATGATCACCGAAGCAGTGCTAGTCTGCTGGAAAGTACTGGAACCTGCCCTGTTTGCTGTGTTTGCACTCATTCTAGCCCACGCGACGTCACTAGTGATTTTGGTGCCTCAGGCAGTCTGCCTCGGGATCCTCTTGGCGGAACTCAACGGCACTGGCAGGCATGAAATCTACTGCCTAGCAACATGACCTGATGATATCCTGACAATCTAGTGCCGCTAATTAACCTAACTCCTCTTCCTTTTGCACAACATATACCCGGACAGAGAGCTCTTGACCCATCGCCTCATACCCCGCTCCGCTTCCGAAACCAACTCAGCCCTGCCCAACAACGATAACTTCCCTCACTCAACCTTGAAGAGCGAAGTAACCGCTCATCCAGCATGGAGTCCCTCAAAGCGGTATTCTTCGGTCCGGATCCACAGACGCAGGTATGTCCAAGAGGCGGAATCTCAGGAACCTGCTAACTTCTTGCCCGCAGATGAGAAAATGTAACCAGCTTATCCGCGCCAATACCCGACAGTTGGACCGTGATATATCGCAACTCAAGATTCTCGATGGCAAAACGCGACAAACCATCATGAGTGCGTCGAAGCGCGCCCAGCGAAACCCAGCCCGCGCAAAACAGGCGAACATCGAAGCCAAAACGCTTGCACGAGAGCTCGTCCGAGTCCGAAAGCAATCCATACGGCTCGCTACTAGTCGAGCCCAACTACAGAGTGTTCAAATGCAGGTCAACGAAGCGTTCTCAATGCGAAAGATTCAGGGAAGCTTGCAGAAGTCCACCGGCATCATGAAAGACGTCAACAACCTCATTCACCTTCCGCAACTGTCCGCAACAATGCGACAACTGGCAACAGAGTTGGTACGGGCGGGCATCATTGAAGAGATGGTGGACGACGCTATACCAAATAACGAACTTTTGGAAGATGAAGAGACCGAAGCCGACGAGGAAGTCGAGAAGATCCTGCAGGAGATCCTACAGGGAAAGCTGTCTCAAGTCGAGGACGTGAAGCCGGAGAGACCCTTGGAGGAGCCTCAGGAGGCCGAAGAAGAATTCGAGGACCCCGAAGCCGCCCTCGCGCAAATGAGAGGGCGCTTGGAAGCCCTGAAGAGCTGAGCTTCAGGCTTTGCTTACGATTCCCGTCATGTCGTATGGACTCATTCTGTCACCTCTGTCAACTTTTTTCGGCGTTTTGCACGGTAGAGCGTTTGTGGCTTCGTCTATTTATTCACATGATTACTATGTCCCATGTCTCTGTCTAGAAGCTGGCTTCGAAGTCAGGGCCCTATATAAATCGTTCAATATTCTACTTCTACGTCCTTGAACCGTTTTGATCAGTTCTACAGTGAATACTATCGATTTGCACGGACTACACCAGGCAGTTCAGCACTAGGTTGGACCCTGCGGAATATTCCTAGTCCTTATTCACTCCCTTACTTACCAATTTACGGTATAATTCAAAAAATGTTTCAATTTCAATCTTGATTGTCTATCGCATCCCCTCCTCGGAGCGTTTGGCTCCGGATTGGGACTGGCGTATACTCGGCCTCTTCACTCCGCCTTCCGAATTTGTCCCTGCCAAACTTGCGCCTTGTCCTTATCATCTTCTGTCCATCTCCCTTTCTCCATCCATCAGTTCAGGGAGTAAAGATACTTCTCTTCATCCACTCTTCTTTCTCATACATCGATAAGTCTACACTTGAGGCTTGCCCCATTCTGCTTGGATACCGAATCCTTACTAGCCCCTTTTCGCGTTACAAACAGTCAAAGACGCCACCGCAGCTTACGCGCCCAACGTCCGCGCCTTATCCATTTCTTCTCAACTCGTGTCTTTTTGACTCGTTGAACCGTTAAACATGGCATCTAAGCTCGATAAGTCCCTTGATGAGATTCTCGTCAACCGCCGCCAGGGCGCGCGCCGTCAACGCCGCGCCGGCGGATCCAAGGCTGCCAGCACTCCTGTCCCAGTTGGGGGAGTCAAGAAGACCACAAAGAGCGCTAAGCCTGCTGGAAAGGGCGTCCAAAATGGTCCTCCACCATCAACAGAGAGCAAGATCATGGTCAGCGGCTTGGTAAGCGAATTTTATCTCTCTCCCGACCGGTAAACGCGAGATTACTAACGTTCTTAGCCTGCCGATGTGAATGAGGCCAATATCAAGGTATGTTGATCGAGAGGCCGTCGCCTTGGGTTTCATCGCCGTGTCTTTTCCTCGGAGCCTCCGGGTCGCGTTAGCTCCCATTCGCCTCCGACTCACCGCGTCGTTCATACCGTGGTGGTTGCTTGGTTTTGCGCAGGTAGTTATTCCTTCCTTGGCTGGTCGCTCTGCGTTACCTTCGTTCTGGTACATGCTAGCGATGGAAGTTGAATTTCTGCCACGGTCTTGCAAAGACGTATCCTGCATCAATGGACCTTACCATAGCTCGTTACGCTGCAGACCGCGCTTTGATGGGAGTTGGGAAAACCCCATTGCAATCCTGCCCTCTTCCTCATGCCCGCGTAATACAAATCTCGGGGTTTGGGTGTCAGCGAGTGCATCAGCATACCAGCAGTAAACCAGAAAGCCAGTATACTTTCCAAGCCGCTTCTCCTTGCCGATGCATCACTGGGTCTGGTCACCTTGATGGGTCGAATAAGTACATTTTTCCACCTCGGGCCGTGGTCAATGAACTCGCACAACTCGCACAAATTGGGCTCTTGTGCGGGTATATCAAAAGAGGGAGGCAATTCCATCTTGCCATGCGAGTGGCTAGTCAAATGATCCGCGGGGAGTTGCTCAAAAGCTTGCCAATATTTTGAATCTTTGTTTGATAATGATGTTGTTCGAGATTTTCTGTGGTGCTTGATAAATTATTGGTCGCGGGAAAATTTGAGAATCAGAGCGGGATATGTCCTGGCTTCGGGCAATTTCAGGGGAGACGTCGACATCTTTTGCGGCACGGAGTCATGTCATCCGGATTTCGCGTGTCCGCCATCTACTAACAATCGCTGTGCGCTCGCTGATGCTCTTTGCTGTCTTGTCTGGGCCACATCCATGCTTCCGGGGCTTCGATACGACACTCTTCAAGCGTCTCTAATAGTCACTTGCTTCAATATACTAATCTTCTGTCCTTGTTCCATAGGAATACTTCCAAAAATCCGCAGGTCCCGTCAAGCGGGTCATGCTTACCTACAACCAGAATGGCACAAGCCGTGGCATCGCATCAATCGTCTTCAGCAAACCCGACACAGCTGCCAAGGCCGGCAAGGACTTGAACGGTCTTCTCGTGGATGGCCGACCAATGAAGGTGCGATTGTTACCCTCATCTTGGTTCTTGTTCCCACCGCTAATTATTTCTAGATTGAGGTGGTTCTCGATGCGTCTCGTGCTCCTGCAGTCCCTGCACCCAAATCTCTCGGTGATCGTGTCGCGTGAGTGTACTTGGAGACCGATTGTGGAATGATTGCTGATCTTTTTCTAGTCAGGGTAAATCGAAGCCCAAGCCGGCGACAAATGCGAAGACTACAGATGCCACTCGCGGACGTGGCGGCCGTCGCGCCCGCCCGACTCGCCCTCGTCCTAACCGCCCCAAGGCCAAGACTGCAGAGGAATTGGATGCGGAGATGGTTGACTATTGGAATGTCCCCGGAGATAACGGCGCTCCCGCTGACGCCACCGCCAACACCGCAACGGCCGGCGCTCCTCAGCAAGCCGCCGCCGGTGAGGACCTCGGTATGGCCGAGATCTCGGTAAGGCGCTCATTCTAGAAAAATTTCTTTCAAGGCATCGCGACTAATAATCTGTACAGTAAATCACTTCGCATCAATATCTCAACTCTATCCCCAATTCATTCTGAATATTTTCTTCGCCAAGTCACAACACGTTTATGGGCTACTTTCGGCCTTCTGTCATCACTACCTGCTCTACATGTCTTTTTCTACTCTACTCTTTGCTTACTGAGATTCCTTGCTGGGCCGCTGCTTTTCGATTTTCCCGGAGGTCGGGGAAGACTGCATCCCATGTATGTAATAAGCCAATGAACTTCTAACACGATTCGAGTATTACAACGACGTAGTATTTTGGTAGACTAACTAACTATCCACCTTTTCAATCAAGCTATTCTTATGCTAACATTCACCATATTGCAAATGCTTGATACTGTCAGTCCATATCACAACCGTCCATATCACAACCTTAAAACCCCCCTTAAGAAGTGAATCTCTTGCTTAACCAGGAACGAACCGACCAGCCATTTTCCTCCTTCTCGGCGCTTTCCTCCTGATAATCTTTTCCGGCCAGAGCCTTGACCATCTTGGGCTCACTGCAGTAGTAGCGAGCAAACAGGGCAAGCGACGCAGGAGCCAAGTCCTCATCGACGAGGTTGAGGCGGTGCGAATACTCGATAACCAACTGACGACCATTGTGGTAAGCCTGAACGATTCTGCCGGTCTTGCACTCCATGCCAGTCACGGGTCTGGTTCCGATGTACGACAGGAGAAGAACCTATTACCCGCCACAAGTCAGCCACGATTACGAGAACACGCTAGGGTTCAGGGAGGAATGAACGAATGAACCAAATACATACCGGGAGACAAGTCTTTTCCTTATAGTGGTACATGTCGACGCGAACCCTCAGGATCTGGATGATGGCTCGCACTTCGCCGGCAGTCAAGAAAGCTTCGTCTTGTGCGATGTAAGGAGTCACGAGGACCTCGGCAATGGCGTGCGGGTTCACGTATGTGGTGTCTTCGAGGACCCGGGTTATCTCCCACTCTTTATCCTCCAAGAGCTCGAGTTTGTTGCGTCTCCACTTGCCCTTTGTCATTACTCTGTTGAGGCGAGAATGTGTTAGTTGAATTGGTTATGGCTCTTGGGTTGAAGGAAGGAAGCGAGAGACATACCCAACTGTGAGATGCGGTTGCTGAGAAGAACCGGGGAGATTTGGCATAGCGTGGCCGTTCTTTAGAGCAACGTACTGAAGCCCTCTGCCGTTCCGGAAGCGTTCAGCGTAATCAGATGGCGGATGACGGAGGGATCCCCAAGAGGATGGTCTGGCAGGTGGTCCTGGGTGAGGGGGTAAGGTATCGATTGTGGGAACAGGGAGAATGTCTGCATCAGTTGCAGTGAGGGTAGTGTCTATGGCGATACCATCGGCGAGGCCAGGGTCGGGGTCAGTGAGATTAGGCTCAGCAGTCGAAGACGCAGACGGAGCCAACAGAGCAGTGCGCGATGACTTGGGGTTCTCTGCATCTCTCTTGGGATCAAAGCCTTTAGCAGGTTCAAAAAAAGTCTCGCTGAAGGCCACCGGTTTACCAGGAAGTGTGTCGACGCGTCGGATCTTGATACCCAGCTCTCTGGCTGCGTAGAGGGTGGTGATATGTTCAAGGGCCAGATGAAGTCGGATAACGTCATCTCGAGTCCTGCGTTTCTTGGGCTTCAGGATACTCGGTACCTTCATTCTGGGGACCTTCATGATGGCTGGGGTTAAGGTGCGATGATAGGAAGTGAGAGGATGAAGGAAGAAGAAAGGAGGTGAAAGTCAGTGGGCCGGAGAGGAGAAAGAGGGATTACTTTCACTTATGCACCCTTTGAAGCCGGAGAGAAGGGGCATTACTTTATGTTCATCAGTAAATTATTCCCAGTCTTTCAATGGTTTCAATAGCTGATTGTTTACTTCAGGATATGACAGTGTCCAGGGTCCTGGAAATCGAGGACCCTCTGCCAGCGTCAGTCCATGGGCACCACACCGGTACCACGGGCCTACAGCATCTTTAATGTACAATTCAAGCATCTCCACGCTTTGGGGAATCGAATGATGGGCGAGATGGATACCAAGGTGTTTTACTGTCGTTGTTCTCCCTTTGTTTTGTTGTTGAGGTTGGTGTGGGTCTTTGTACAAGCTTTCGATGAGAATCACATCTGCGGATGAACAGAGCCTGTACTCAAAGAACTTCATTTACAAATCTTTACCGGATCATTTGTCTCCCGGTACTAAATAATGCATTATCATTCACTTGTGTTAGAACTAAAAGTGAATTAAAGAAGAAACCAGGATTGGAGACAGCCAAGTAGGGCTACAGCAGGCTCCACGCGATTTTGATATTGGCTAGTCATGAGTCCTATACAGCAATATCTTTACAGTACCTCTATACTCTCCCATCGCCCTTTGTCTGGGTTGTCAAATAACTATCTCAGTGTCGAAAATCCCATTGTTTTGTGTTGTGATCGGACATTCGGCTATTAACTCCGTTCCGTTCCCCTCCAAGGCCATTCACAATCAACGTTCTACACAAACAAAGAAGAATGTATGGAGACAATTGCCAAAGCATTCCTTACCGTCGACGCTGAGACAAAACTACTGCAACTCGGGATCTACATAATGGACGTGCCTTTGTCGTCGGGGCTCCTATCCTTGTCCTCTACTACGTCCGAAGTACAAGCTGGAAGAGAGCATGCCGGATGCTAATTACAAGCAGGAAGAAAAGGTACGGGGTGGCCCATATGAGCTGTAACTTGGAGCTCAATACTAAGATATACGCAGGGTGGAAGTGGTAGGTCCAACAAATCGCCGGAACAGGTACTCGCTCTCTGCTCTGCCTTGTCGACTTCGACCGTCCCTCAAACCCCGAGCCAGAAGAAGCTCCCACTCTACGGCGAGTATAAATGGCATCGATGGTGGCTCTCGAGTCTAAGATGATGGCACATTGATGGGTCCTAAGACTTGAGAGCTATGCGAGGGTGGGGGGCTCAACTTCGATTCTGGCGAACGCTCCGTTCCATAGACATCATCCACGCATTGAGTCGCCAGCATTTGCTCGTCAATAAGAGAAAGCTGGGCACAGATGAAAGACGTTGGCGTATCGACACAGCAGTACCAGATTCCGGATCTAGCTCCGCTCACTCGTGGTACGTACGCGGTCAATCCCGGTCGTTTCCATCGCCATACCGTTTACCTGTCTGTCTATCTCTCTGAGACTCGATCTATGAAGTCGAAGAGCGCTTGTTAGTCGGCAGGTCCTATTCCTTCCCAACCTAACAAGCGTGCCGATTGATCAGGTCCGCAGGACGGTCAAGATCCGAGCTAGAAGCGCTTGACCCGTCCATTGTCATAAGCCATCTACCCAAGTTACTGAGAGGACCCAGTATCTGGAGTGTGGTTGGGATTGTCTAGTTTCTTGAATACCTTGGCCTAGACAACTATGATTCTTCGGTAATTAATGTTTCTTCTTCTTTTCTATCTATGCTTGATGGACAAATGCTAACTACCTAGGGCTAGATTGATCAGGGCGCGATAAACACAAGATACGAGAACAGATGAAAGTGAAAGTGAGCGACAAAGCATAATGAAGAAACAAATAGACAAGCCCTATACCTATACACTTACCTACACCACTGCACGCAACTTCGCCTTCAGATACGACCCCAGATTCCTGAACGAGGCTTCCAACCCCCATCCCTTCTTCGGAACACGAAAAAGCCAATACAACGCCAAAGCCCCTGCCACATTGAAGAAGATATACACCCACATGAGACCGAAATTCCTCCATCGGTCACCATAAACTGACGAGACAGAGGTCAGGAATATGTCCGAGTTCGTCATGGAACAGAACTGGCAGTTCGCCGTTGCGTCGGGGTTGTATACCGTTCCGCCAGCAGTCTCCATATAGGTGGACAAATAATCGACGCAGCTTTCTCCGCTGGGTGGCTGCACGAGAACGATCTCGAGTTCGGAGCATTTCACTGGTGTTTTTCCAAGGCCTGCCGAGAGCATACCGCCAATCAGGTACGTTAAGGGGGATACACGATACATGAACATCCAGAATCCGGGGAGATCAACTGGGGTAACCAAAACTCTGGGAAATCATCGGAGTCAGTACGGTAAGCACCATCTCGCTGAGTAAGGAAATGGGATGTAATGATGTCCACGTACCCACAGAAGATAAGACACATGCAGTACAGAAGCAAGGCCATAATAGCACCAACCTCCGCCGTGGCAGCACTTGCAACGACCATACTAGTAAAGGTAGCACAATGCACCATGAACGACCAAATGAGAAGAATCATGAGCCAACCGCGCTCGGTGACCGAGTCAGTCACTTCAGCGTTCTTGTCCATTCCGATCAGATAGTAAAAGGGAAGGTAAATGATCACCGCGACGAGGCTGTTCCACGGGATCTCGACGATGATGTTGGCGAGCATGAAAGCCAGCCACGAGTAGATCTTGGACGGACACTCGCGGGCTTCGTATAGATCGCGCTGCAAGATGAAGTTCGGCATTGTCTGGTAGGCAAGGAAGGCGAATATCACCAAGAGCATGAAGATCGCGAACATCTGATGCTGAAGACCGAGTATGGAGATCTTGGTCTGGAGGAAAGAGAGCCCGATGAATAATGCCTGCGATTATTAGTTCTGCATCACTTGGTATATGCATTCCGACTTACCGTGCCAAAACAGAGAATAACCTTGCTGTATAGATATGAAGGAGTGCGCCAATACTGTTGAAAGACCCGCTTGGTGCATAGCCAGAGTTGGACATGGAAGGGAGCTGCGTACTGCTGTTGCTGAGAGGACTCAACTACAGGTGTATCCGCGTGCGAGCTCTGCAGTCGTTCCAGCTCTTGACGAACACTAGAGAATTCAGGGCTCGATTTCCACGTTTCTGCCCAGTCACAAATGGCCACACTCCCTGGGGCAGCCCCGATGACATGGAGCATCCATTCCGCAGGATTCTCATCTGGCGCACACGGCTCCGCACCAAATCGTTCAAAGTAATCAATCATCGTCCGGGAGTTCTCGCCGATGTTGCCGAAGTAGACAGTCCGCCCCCCTTTGGCTAACAGAAGCAAGGAGTCAAACTGCTGAAACAGCATAGCTGATGGCTGATGGATGGTACACAGGATAGCCTGCCCATGGTCCGCAAGCTTCCTAAGCAACGTCGAGATAGACCAAGCCGTCTGGCTATCAAGGCCGGAAGTGGGTTCATCAAGGAAGATAAGCAAGTCCGGTTTAGCAGCTAGTTCCACCCCAATCGTGAGTCTTTTCCTCTGTTCCACGTTAAGACCTACTCCTGGAGTACCAACAACTGCACCGGCATAAGCCTCCATCTCTAATAGTTCAATCACCTCTTCAACATATTCCAGCTTATCCTTCGTCGAAACATCTGCTGGCTGCCGTAAACAGGCGCTGAATTGTAGCGCCTCCCTCACGGTAGCTGTTTCCAAATGGATATCTTGCTGCTGGACGTACCCAACCTGACGCTGGAACGATGCATCTCGAGGACGACTGTTGACATGGATATCACCTGAAATAACGCCAGTCGTCACCCGATTCGCCAATACATCTAGCAATGTCGTTTTTCCTGCACCGGATGCTCCCTTTGATAAGATGTTAGCGACCTTAACTGCCAACAGGCAAAAGGCACGGGGCGAGAAAGACAAACCATCAACGCAGTGAGAGTCCCCGGCTTTACCCAGCCGTCAATGTGATCCGATATTACCCTCGGTGTGCCCTTGATCAGCACCTCATAGCATACATCCTTCCAATGCAGAACACCACGTTGTTCCTGGAGGTGGATGGGCTTCTCATTTTGCGCGCTTGGCTCGTTTTGGCTCCCTGGTACCCTCAGCTCCATGGCAGCTTCCTCATCTTGCGCCGTCCTTCCGATTTGTCGCTTTTGAGCTCGCTTGAAGAGAAGAACCTCGCCCCTCGAATGGTTCCCTATGATGTACTCGGCGCAGAGCACATATGTGATCGTGAAGAAGATGATATATCCGATGAGAATCCCGAGGTTTCTATGTTCGGCATGTCAGTATCTCTGCTTTTCCACACGACAAGCCTCACACTCTCTGAAAGGGGAGAAAACATACCTCCACACATGGGAATAATAATACCCATAGCTCGCAGCAGCATACGCCTCGCCACTCACAAGACTATTCCCAGCAACAGCCCCGGCAACACCACAAGTCCGCTCTATATCCGTAATATCCTCATACCCCGGCCCGGTGGGAACAAAGCTTGTACACGCAAAGCTGCGCCCGCGGACCTCATTCGCAATTATAGTCTCATATGAATACGCCAGAGGATTAATATAATTAATCCAGCGCAACCACCCCTGCATATTCCGAATTGGTAGCACAAAACCTGTGTACAAGACTAGCCCGATAACAAACAATGCTGTTGGCGTTAGAGCTTGAGCGATTGTTTTGGTGGACTGGCCAATTGTTCGGAAGATAGAGGACATCGTCAGTGTAGAGGCAAAGCCAAACAGCAGGTATACGAAAAAGTGTCCCGCGTCTTGATGCAGATTCGCCATGAAGTAGAGGGGGATATTTAATGCCAGCGTACTGCATATCTTCGTCGGTAGGTCGCATATTATAGACGACAATGCTTCAGAGAGCGGGTGGTAGAAGGCGTATGTTGCGTGTTTCTCGACTATGGGGCGTTGGGCGTAGAGAGAAAGGATCTGGCGGAGTCAGTGAGTGCATCATATATAACTGTGGATATGGAGGTCACCTCTAATGAGCTATTCAGCGCATTGAACAACAGGGCGAAAAACAGCAAGATACAGCGTTTATTCAGACTCTGGGTGTCGTTTGGCAGGTCATAGAACATGCTTCCGAGCATGAGCGACATGAAGAAGTTTCCGAGGACAGTGATTATCACGAATGACTTGTCTCCTTGGATACGTTGAAAGCCTCGCCGGACGCAAAGTGCAATTTGTTGCGGAACAGAAATTGTGTATGGGGATTTGGGGGTCCTAGACGAGGTTCAGCTCGTCAGTTGGGCACGCTATGGGGAGGGAGCAGACGACATACATCATGGAAGACTTTTCGATCTGCCTTGCAGTGCGGAACTCGTCGACAGAAGGACCTCCCAGTGGGTACTGTTGCTCAAAGAATGCAATGTCCTGCAACAGGGCCTGTCTTAGCTTGCTCTCCTGCCACCGGGTAGCGAACTCCTTTGCTGTTCGAGGAACCTGGTCTTCAAATCCTGGTCGTACTGTACGCTCCGCTGGACTTGTTAGCGAGGTGAGAAAGTCGGGTACGGTTTGCCGGTCTGGACAGTGATATCCCATCGCGACAAAGTACTCTTTCGCTTGGTCCACTGGACCGAAGTATATCTGACGACCTTCGTACAGCACAGTGACCTTGTCAAACAGCTATGTATACGTCAGCATAATTAGACCTAGTCACCGAGGAAGGATAACGGACATCGTAGGCCTGCTGGGGGGCCTGATATAAAGAAACAACAGCTGCTACCTCAAGTATATCCACAGCCAGCCGAATGGTCCTGATAAATTCCACCGCCGTCGCACTATCAAGGCCTCGGGTGCTATTATCCCAACATTGAAGGGGACTCTGCGCAAGAGCAACCTCTGCAATGCTGACCCGCTTGCGCTCCCCACCGCTGACCCCCCGGACGAAGTCACTACCAACTTTGGTATTCACGGTGTGAGAGATGCCGAAAACTGCCATGACCACGTCGCGAAGATGAGCAGCATATTCTTCGCGCGATACTCCAGGCAGCCGATTTTGTGGAGTTTTGGCCAGTGCGGCAAACAGTAGTGTTTGTCCAACTGTCAGATGCGGGAAATGTACCTCCGTCTCGGGTTGGTATATAGCATCGCCGCGGAACTCTCGGTGCATTGTTCGTTGAGGAATTCCTGATATACAGACCGCATTAGCAATCAGTCAAGTTGGGTGTAGAGATCCTCATACCTTGATAATTGAACTGCAACGCTTCGTCGAGATGAAGTCCTCTCGTCTCACCAGCAATCGTCTTCAGCAATGTCGATACACCACTACAACCGGATTATTAGCAAATTCCCAGTGGGAAGGATCGTATATGCCAACCTTCCGGGACGCCCTAGAACCAGTAGCATCTCTCCACTTCGCAACAGCCCATCATGCTCCTTCAGAATATGCACAGTGTTCTTCTTATGAAAGAGGCTTGTTGCCCACTCCACAGGTTCCAGGAGTGCACTTGCAAACGTCTTCTGGTAAGCCACCAAGCTCGTATATCCAGAAACACTAAGGTTGCGGAACGAAACACCGGCCTTGCGCTGCGGATATCTCGCGGGGTTTTCGGAGGCTAATCTGAGAACAAGTCTTGCCCAGTGGCCAGGGTCAAACTGGTCCGACTGAGGATCAAGTTTCGAATCGTTGGCTCCGAGGAATGGATTTGGGAGTGCCTCCTGCCCGTGACGATGTGACACTGACTGGCTCGTCAGTCTCCTGGCGAGCTGCAGGATCCTTTCATGGCCTTCGGTTGCAATCGCTGCGTGAGGGTGGCCATCTTCGTTCTCTCTATCCCTGGCTGTAATACTTGAACCAGACGAGCTCTTTGCTCTCTGGTGATGGTTGCCCTGGCTGTCTTTCGCCTCCATGGTTTTCTTCCGGCAGTCTAAAAACAGAGACTAAGGAAAGTAGGAATAAAACAGAGAACATATACGGGAACTTGGTAAGAAATTCCTGCTGGATTTAGTGGCAGATGAATAATTTTATAGCATTAAAAGCTCATATCACCACCACCTCGTCATAGATCAGTCTCGGCGCGGAGCCACATATAGTGGAGAGCCGATTTTATATGAAAATCCCCACTTCGGCGCCGAAGCTGACGTTGTTAGGGCCCGGGAATCCGCATCCCGTATATCAACCTCCGAGGACCCGTTTGCTCTCCTTCCCTCCGCTACACCCCCTTGCTACCAAAGACTCGTCAATCATGATGGGCTTTTTACACAAAGCATGTGATAGATGCCGAGCTAAGAAAATCCGATGCGGTAAGCAGTGATCCTTACACCAGATCCTAACGCCCACTGGCTCACATCCGCCTCTAGCGTCACCTAATGAATCCAGATGCGAGTACTGCCAGGTGAGTCTTCGGCGCCGTGGTCTCTTATCATCCGGTGATTTAGAAGTAACTATTTAGTGCTGACATCATGCTTCATACAGTCCCGCGACCTCCCCTGTAACTTTAGTAGTTACCGGAGACGCAACAGAAGACGGAATCGGGATGAACTCGGTGCGCAATTTGACCCCGTCCATTATGCTTATTGGCTCACATCTTTCGGGCTCAATCTGACCGGCTGAAGTTCAAGTGGCGGCGCATCAAATACCTCCTGCATCTGCTCCTCGTTTGTCTCCCTTAGCCCAGCCATATGCGATGGGGGATGATGTCGAGAGCTATCCCAATCTGTACATCGACTATCTCCTTGAACGGGGTCTGTCTCACCTAGCGGACCGCCCAAACAGTAGTCATGATCAGGTGAGACTCCTTGTTCGTTTCATTTCTGTGAAGTTGGTTAACAGGCAGGCTACCTCAGTTAACCACGCTACTTGGTATGATTCACCTCCAGCAAAATCGGTCCATTCCAGCAGGTCGTTAAACTGCCTAACTACAAATAGGACCGAGCCCGAATATATCATTTTTCCCTGCCCAGAGAGTACGCGCCATCAGCCACCAGCTCGGTCATAATAGATTAGAACATCTGCTGGAAGCAATCCGTGCGGTGATAGCCTCGAGGCTGAAAAGCCCAAGCGCCCTAGTTGCCTCAAGTCTTGACCAGAGCCTGGGTTATGATACAGAAGATGCACATAAACTAGCGGGGGGGCCTGGAGTCCACGAGTATATTAAGAGTACGTCTCCTTTGCACCCGTAAATTAACTAACTAACCTCCCTTTGCAGCGTATATGGACCTAGTTCATCCTTTCTATCCATTTCTGTGCAGAGGTGACTTCGAAAAACGAGCCTTTGCGCCAGGCCTTGTACAGGATCTGGTGGCCAATAAGTCCTGGGCTTGTCTGTACTATGCAGTCGTGGCAGTTGGCTGTCAGCATAATGATGGTGGAAGCTATGAGCCTAGAAATGGGACATCGTGGGCTTACTTCCAGCAATCTATGGCCTATTACCGCGATCTCATCTTTCCCAAAGGCTTGCTAACCTCGGTCCAAGTACGCCCACGCTATCCTATTCCGAGTATTTATCAGCGCTAACAATGTTACTTAGGCACTGATGGCGCTCGTGAGCTTATGCTACTTCCCATACAAATAAGGGCATTGCTCAAGCTAATCTTGTCTAGGCACTATTCTGTCAACCTCTCTCTGCGTTTGGTCTAGAATACTCGATGATAGCAGAAGCAGCCGTCATGGCCCAGAGCCTCGGTCTCAATCGATCCACATCCGCATCAGAGAGCTCCTCAATCCGGACGTTCTGGACTCTGTACTACATGGAAAAGACAACCTGCTTCACAGGAGGAAAGGTTCCAGTACGCCAGCCTCTATACCCTATCATCACCCCAGCCTAACAAAGTCAGACCCTCCAAGACTCATACATCAGCTGCCCCTTCCCGAACATGAGCCAATGGGCCTTCACCGACTACGACTGGTTCCTCAGCTTCGTCAAGTACTCGCGCTTGACATCCAAGATCCACAGCAGGCTGTTAACGGTCACATCCGTACCGAAATCTTGGGCAACCTGCCACGCAACCGTTCAATCTCTACAAACCGAGCTCGAGATGTGGCGCGATTCGATCCCCCGCCGGTTTCGTCCTGGTGAGCCTCTTCGGCCGCGGATGCTGGTTGAGCCTAGGGCGCTTTCGATTGCTCTCAGGACTCATTACTACTATTATTATGCTTATTTGACGCTCACCTGGACGCTTCTTTACTGCGGTAACAATCGTCTTGATATCCAACAGGAACTCGACCTGAAGACGGAACTCATGCAGACTGCGCGTAGTATCCTCGAGCTAACAAGCTACATCGAGATCTCTCCGTCAACACCCCTCTGGTAAGACCCCCTTCTTCCCTCATCCAGTAGAGCTTCCCAACAAGAAATCTAGCTAACAAGTCTCCCATCTCTCAAAAGGATACTAGCCCTAATCCCTGTCTCCGCCCTAATGATCCTCTTCGACCAGGTCATCCACAACCCACAGCACCCACAAACAAGCCTCAATTTGGCCTTGTTAGATATAGCCAGCGGGCATTTCAGCCGGATCGAATACTCGAGCAAAGGTGTTCTCCCTGGGAGTCTTGTCTCGGAATTCGCACATCTTGCGAGGCAGTATATTGCTGATTTACGGCATGCGGTGGACTTTTCGGTTTCGTTTGATAGTAGTGGGGTGAAGATCAGGGACGGGGGCATTTCTCAACGGGGACAGAGAAGGTCGGTTGATGATCAGACGATCCCAAACCTAATAAACCCCGAGTCTGAAGTGCCGGCTACATTTGCGGCAGAAGGTACTGAGGATAAGATTCCCTCGCTGGGTACTCCAATTCACCAGGGGACTAATTGCTTTGCCGAAATGGGACAGGGACAGCGACAGGCTGCGGGTCTTGCGAGGGAGTCTACGTCTACGTCCTCGTCGTTGAGTGACATGGTTACCACTGCCACCGTGCCCGCGGTCGAGCAGAGCCAGAGTCAGAGTCAGATTTTCTTCCCTACGGACCTACAGCTCCAGTATCTCGGCGTTGACTTGATGGGGTTATTCGATCCTACCTATCCTCTGGTTGGATATGATGCACCGCCTAATATGCAGGACTCTTATCGGTCTTTGTAATGTAATTCGGGTCTTCTCGTTTATGTTCAAGTATACTGCCAGTATCCCTCCTGTCTGTACATAAGAACCGGACAATAGGCGCGATATCCTCAACTGACAAAGTCAAATTATCTGTACGCTGTTTGGTTTACCATGGGCCAGTCGCACCTTCCTCTTATAGGGAGTTTGTATATAAGGAAGGAGCATCCGACGGGCACCTATTCCCTCTTTCCTAATCCGTGACCCCTAGATTTGACAGGAAGGGAAACCACGACCCAGGGCCGTACCTTCCTTCGGGACGTGCGGATATAGTCTCAAGGAAGGAATGACCGTGCCAGCGGCCAGAACTTAGGTAGTTGCCTTTTTTACTGTACGTCAAGGGTCGCTCTTTCCTTATGACCCTGGGGTTTACCAGGAGGGAAGTCATTCTGATCCTGGTGGTTTTATTCAACAACTTTCTCGACTGCGGGTTGCACATGGATGAAGAGAAAATCCGAGCTCATTGTTGCTTGCTGAAGAGCTGCGTCTCGGATATTCCGGTCATGAGGACCTATGACGGTGGATTCAGAAAAGTCGCAGAACCTGATGGAGAGGTCGGAATCGAGAAGGATATTTCGACAAGAAATATCTGCCACGATGACAGCTCGATCGTGAATATGGGAGAGGGCATGGGCCATCTGTCGGATCCAGGCAAGTTTAAGAGATCTAGGGGGTTGGTGCTTCTGCTTCTCCATGTAGGAGCGTAGGTCTCCGTGTTTCATGTAGGCAGGCTGGATTGTGTTTTTCCGAGGAGCTTATGTATGGTACAACACCCTCACATTTATCTAGCCGCTCATAGACCTTCTGCTCTTTCTGGATAGCTGTAGTATACGCATCGATATCATCTTTACAGCCGTGTTGTCTTTGAGGACAATTCATGCTTCCATTTCCAATACGCTTCAGATTCCATGTCTGCTTTGGGCGTCGTAGATCTGAATCAGTTTCCCCTTCGCGTTGAACTGCCGGGCGTCTCCAACATCATCGAACAGTTTTGTCATGATCTCCTCCAGTTCCCCTCTTAGAGCTTTAGTCCCTACCTGCAAGACTGTGCTAGTTAGGTACCCTAGAGTTGAAGATGTCAGGATTTCAACGCACCTCTTCCGCCATGGTGCTGGAGCCGGGGAGATAGATGGGTGAATCGGAGAGCTTTGGCTGAGACGTGCTGCCTATGTTCGTAATCAGCGTAGGGACTGGCTCGAAGCCGAGATAATCACAGGATAAGATAGAAAAGAGCCTTTGCAGGTGAGTTAGAGTGGTAACCAGTCCTGGAAATAAGTCGGCGTAGTGAGTGGCAGTTGGTCGTGCATCTGTTCCTGACTAATCTTCTCCTTGTCTATTCCTATAATGCTGCAATCACCCACAAGTCTCTCACTTTTAACCAGTACACCACTGTCATTAATCATTTAATTTGCTAAGCCTTGTTCACTGTGTGCTTTTTGATAAACATGTACACTCATGAATTCTTCTACTGCCCTCCTCACCCACTCATTCACCCTCAACACCAAAACTACCTACTGGAACTACACAATCACCTGCCTCGCAGACACCACATCCACATGTGGCTCAAAAGAACCCATTTTCCGCGGCGGAACCCCCCTCGCAAACATGCCATCAATCTCATCAAAAGTTCGCCCCTTCAACTCAGGAACATAAACCCAACTAGCGAGCGTAGCAAGCGCCGCACACCCGCCAAACACAAACCCAACTTTCCCCTTCATATTCGCCTCGTCCGGGTTCACCATGTAGGGAACAACCACATTCATCACGATGCCGAAGACAGCCTGAACGGCAGTAGCCAACGCGGTCGTCTTCGCGCGAAGCAACGGGGTCGAGACCTCTCCGAGCAGCACGAACGAGATAGCGCCGATGGTCATGAAGTACACAAAGGCGTAGATCACGGTAGAAGCAGCCTGGACCCATTTTGCGGCGTGTGTTGGGACAACGTCCATAACACCGATAAGGAGGAGGAGGGCGGTTAGGATGGCCATGCCGGAGATGAACATCTTGCGACGCCCATACGAATTGAGGATAAACCAGCTGCAGAAGTTGCCCAACACGCCACAGGCTGTGACGCCCACGCCCAGGTCAAACGAGTGAGAAATGTCCAGCCCAGCGAGCTCGAAGAAATACGTCGAGTAGCCCAGGACAAAGATGATACCGACAAGGTGCTGGCACGCGAAGCCGCCGACAGAAATACCCGTTCGGAGGCGATTGATTCCGCGGAAGCAGTCGAGGAAGCTGGCGCTTGCTTGCTGCGAGCTTTCTTCGATGGAGAGTTGGATTGTGGCGATGAGATTCGAGACGTCGGAGTGCTTGCCCCAGAGCTTGTGCAAGGATTTCCGTGCGCGGTCTGTTTGGTTCTTGCGGAGAAGGTACCAGGGGGATTCCGGGGCGAAGGGGAGTCCGATGAGTAGGATGGCTGTGAAAAGCAATTGAATTGCAAAGGGCCCTGCGTAGGCCCAGCGATCAGACCTCGTTCCGAACCCCTTGACGACTGAGTTAGAGAGGAGCTGGCCGATGCAGATACCCAAGTTCACGCCGGCGGTAGATAAGCCGCGCAGCATGACCGGCGTGATCTCACTGCAGACCAGGGGGCCTATGGTAAGATAGAACCCTAGTCCCACGCCTAGAATGAGCTTCGACACCAGGAACGAAGCGCGGCTTGCGGCAAAGATTTCTCCAAATGTCCCACCTGCACAAACGATGATACCGCAGAGAAGAGACCGTTTCCGTCCGATGCCGTCTGCGAGCCAGCTGCACAGGAAGCCGCCAAAGAACTGGCCAATCGAGCTGGATACGTTGAAAGCGGATTGCCAGTTCGCTGGGAGGATCGGTTCGTCGTTCAGGACATATCCGAAATCGCGCCGGAAGGATGGAACAGATATCATGGCGCCGTTGATTTGGGCGTCGAATCCCCTGTATATTTTAGTCATGGTTCTTCAACATGATGGATGATATACCATCCAACGGCGCAAAGGGCCCAGTAGAACGACCATCCAATTATTGCTTTGTGGTGTCGAACCACAAAGGCGAATGTCATGTCATCTTCAGCTCTGTCCCGCAAGACATGTTCCTCTTCGAAGGCGTCAATAGAGGGTTTCCGGTCCATCATGTATGACTTAGATAATGAAATTCAACAACCCGCTACTGTTCATATCACGACGATCTGCAGTCTGGAGACTTATATATGCGGGGGCCGGCCATCAAGTATGGGAGATCCGGGGATCATGAAATGGTCCAATGCAAGTGGACGATGGCATATCTGCGACACTCCGCGACGGCCCACAGTTCACCATAACTACAGCCTGATTCCCCACATTTAGCCAGACGATCCAACCCCAAGGCGCAGCTATAAAAGCCCAGATTTCCCCACAATGCACTAGTCCTGCGACATTCCGCGCCTCTTCGTGATATCTGACGCTGAGACCTGAGAGCCAGCTTCAATGGCGTCGATATCTTCTCCAGACGGCATGACACCCGCCATAGGCAACACACGGCCAGCGCCGCGAGGAACGGCAGCATACGCCCGAAAAAGAGCCGTCACCGCGTGCCAGGTATGCCGCGCACGACGTACAAAGTGCGACAACCGGAAACCATCCTGCTCATTCTGCCTAAAAGTTGGGTCCCGATGTATCCAGTCCCCCGTGGATATATCCAGCTTTGACCCGGCCAGCGTCAAAATCCTAGAGCAGCTAGCTGAGCTGCGGAGTGCGGTGGGGGAATGCCAGTCTGGTCTTGAGAATCTTGCAACCTCTACGACGCAGCCAGGAACTGCAACTACAGCTCCCTCGGAACATGGAGCATGCGCGGATATCGACCGCAGTCAGCTTCTGCCTCCGTCGTTAAAGACGATTTCCGGCTGGGCTATCTTAAACTTGGGTCTGGTTCCGGCTTGCTCAGAGCGGATAGCAACACCGACAAACCCCAGTACAGAGTCAACCATATCCATCGATGATCTACAGCCCCGTGTCGTGAGACCCTTGGTAGACCAATTCTTCCAATCCGTGCACGTCAAAAACCCAGTCCTTGACGAGTCCCGAACACGGCGGCTCGTCGCCCATTTCTGCGCTGAGGGGTTGGACTGGTCCCCAGAGTCTTGTCTAGTTCTCTTCGTTCTCGCTCTCGGAGCGACAGTCACCTCCTTCGGAGAGCCAGACCAAGCCACAAATGATCCAATGAACCTATCCAACGCACGTCTGTTGCAAAAGGCCGCGCAGAAGCGCCTCGGGCTGACAATTGACGGCCCAGACAGGGTCCTAGAAGCACAGAGCTATTTTCTCTCGGGTGTACTGGCCATGACGTTCTTCCAGGGAGATGCGGCTTGGAAGCTTTTCTTACATGCCCTGGCGTGCTGCCAGCATTTTACGTTCCCTAGTTCTCCAGACACTACCAGCTTAATCCGTAGGGGCGATGAGCACAGCCAGCGCTCGCTAATAATGGAGCAGACGATATACTGGTCCTCCTGGAAATCAGAACGGGAATTACGTGCAGACATGGACTGTCCGGACTTCACTCTCTCCCAGGCTGAATCCGCCATATATCCTGAATTTTTCCCTACGCCTCCTGTAAATGACTCCACCAAGGACCAACACGCCAACGAAAGCGTCCACAGCAGGGAACAGCTATCATGGTACTTCTACCTTTCGGAGATCTCCCTCCGGCGTCTCGCATCATGCATCACAAACGGGATTCTCCAATTCAAAGAACCCCCCGGCGAACACTTCCTCGACGGCCTAGCAAAAATAACCTGCATCCACGAGTCCCAAGCCGAAGAATGGGCCGTCCGGCTCCCACACCTCGTCTCCCTAACGCCACAACCCCCAGAAACAGACGATATCTGCCGGTTCGTGCTCCGCGGGCATCTAATCAACCTCCACGAGATCATCTACTGGCCATTCATCAACGCACTGATAACTGGATTCCCCATGAACAGCGACCATGGCCAAGACCGCGTGCTCATGCGAAGTCTCGTCCGCAAGGGCCTCCAGAAACACGTAGAGAGGATGTGGGTGAACCAGCCTGGATACCAACACCGGCATCACGGGACGATGTTCCTCCTGCGTACGTGTAGCCGGAGTGCACTAGTTCTTGTGACCGTGGCGCTGTGTATCAAGGGTCAGTTAGACCGCGGGGTTGATTTGGGGATTCGGATGCCGGTGGGGTGGAGACAGGCTGTGTTGTTGGCGATGGAGATGAATTGTTATTGGGAGGGTGAGTCGGTCGATAGTGAATATTTACTCCGGCTGCTTTCGGCTGCGTGGGGGAAGGTTGAAGCGTTGGATATTTAGATCAGTCCATGTGGCTCAAGTTTCGCGGAGTATCGCCCAACATCGCGGTCCACCTCCTGACCAGACTTGTATAGATTATACTTCAGGTAGTCATTCGCCCAGTCTTGGGATTGTACACGATCTCCACGGAAAGTCGCAGATGGTAGAGGGTAGAAAGACAGCATAAAAGCCAGCATATTCACTCCCTCCTCATCCTCCATCCATCAGACTCACACTCCAAAATGGGCTCTCACACAAACCAACGCACCATGCTCCGCGTCTCAGGCAAAGACATCATCGACGCCACCAACACCCCCGTAATCCTCAAAGGCGCCGCCCTCGGCGGCTTCCTAAACATGGAGAACTTCATCACAGGCTACCCAGGCCACGAGCACGAAGTCCGCCACGCCATGGCCTCAGTCCTCGGGAAAGAAAAAGCCCAGTTCTTCTTCGACCGCCTCCTCCACCACTTCTTCACAGATAAAGACGCCGAGTTCTTCGCTTCGCTCGGTCTAAACTGCATCCGCCTCCCATTCAACTACCGCCACTTCATCGACGACCGCGAGGATCCAACACACTTCAAACAATCCGGCTTCGACCTCCTCGACCGCGTCATCGATATCTGCCGCAGACACCAGCTCTACGTCATTCTAGACCTGCACGCCGTCCCAGGCGGCCAGAACCAGGACTGGCACTGCGACAGCGGTCTCCCCCGGGCCCTCTTCTGGGACTTTAAAGTCTTCCAAGACCAAGCGATCAACCTCTGGGTTGCCATCGCAAAGCGCTACGCCGACGAGCCCATAATCGCAGGATACAACCCGCTCAATGAACCCGCAGATCCCTCGCACATCGGCCTCCTGGCGTGGTACGACCGAGCACACACAGCCATCCGCGCCGTAGACCGCAACCACATTCTCTTCCTTGACGGGAACACATACGCCATGGACTTCAGCCACTTCGACCGCGTGCTCCCCAACGCCGTCTACTCCTGCCACGACTACGCGATGATGGGCTTCCCGATCCCCGGCCAGCCGTTGTACACGGGGACAGATCAGCAGAAAACAAAGTTGCATTCCTCGCTTACGCGGAAAATCCAGTTCATGCGAGACTGGAACGTACCGATCTGGAACGGCGAGTTCGGCCCCGTATATCCGGATGCGCGGAAGGAGGCGCATGCACAGGAAACCCTCGACGCGAGGATCGAGATGCTGCGCGAACAACTACGCATCTACGATAAATCTAGCATCAGCTGGAGTATCTGGACCTACAAGGATATCGGATACCAGGGGATGGTGTACGTGAACCCGGAGACACCGTATATGAAACTGGTTAGCGAGTTCGTGGAAAAGAAGCTGCGCCTCGGGGTTGACTTCTGGGGCTGTGCGGATAAAGAAGGCGTCAAGGGCTTATATGAGCCGTTCATCGCCGGCTTGAAGAAGATGATCCCGGGGCATTTGCTGACGAAGAAATATCCCCCCGTGTGGACGTTTGATCGGCAGGTTGAGCGGGTGGTCAGGGAGGGTCTTGTGAGCGAGTACTTGACGTGGGAGTATGCTGAGTTGTTTGAGGGGAAGAGCAAGGAGGAGGTAGAGGAGTTGGCTGCTTCTTTTGCGTTTGAGAATTGTGTTGAGAGGAAGGAGTTGAGTCTGGCCCTGGTGGAGGATGTAAACAGGGGGCTACACCCTTAGATCTTTTAATATGCTTCATTGTTCTTTTGACACTGTTCCGATACAGCTAGATGCCTTGTACCATGGTCAACGAAACTTATATCTAGATATAGTTTATAACACCTTCGGTAGGTACCCGGTCTTCATCCTGGGTATCTCCCTGCTGGACTGTATGTATAGTCCGTTCATGGCCAGACTATGTTATACTAAAGACTTAATGCTCCGCGTTAGCTGAGGTATATAGTATTGAACAATCAAGAGTAGGGCGCTTTTGATTTACTTAATACTTAACTAATAGAGCCACAGGGCCGTGAACTGGGGTGAGAGTGCCTTATAACTATTCAAGTCCAGCTCGTCTAGCCTTTATATTCATTCAAAGATAGATCCAACAACAGCACAAGTACTGATAATAGCAACAGCAACAGCAACAGCAACAGCAACAGCAACAGCAACAGCAACAGCAACAGCAACAGCAACAGCAACAGCAACAGCAACAGCAACAGCAACAGCAACAGCAACAGCAACAGCAACAGCAACA